>JANHZU010005090.1:145400-165930 GCA_032468055.1 Acrochordus granulatus | reverse complement strand
ATTTATTGAGACCAAGATTAATCTCAGTTGGCAAGTGTCCCAGGGTAATGGAGCTCTTGGTTTTCTGTAATTGCCATTTGAATCTGATGCAATCATATATTAGCTTGAGTTTATCATACTATATGAACCCAGTGGTGGGGGTATTTTCTGTGAATCTCAGCTGTGGTTTTATTTAGTAAATCATGCCAATTGTTTAACCATTGTTTAACATAATTTGAAAACCTCATTGCAAATTGCAATCTGATTATGGGTGGAGAGGGAGGCAGGAAATTCCTTGGGGAGGTGGCTTTCAGATAGTGTCATTTCCCTGCAGTAGATAAAGAGATGTGCTGCATCAATGTTGTCATGTGCAAGTCCTATGCTTTATGACACATTTTATTTGCATAGAACAGCTGTAGCTTTCATGAACGACTTCTGCTTGACTCTTTGTTTTTCACTGATGACAATGAAATATCAAAGATCAGATATTCAGTGACTTAGCAGAATTTCAATGACCACCTAAGACTTCTGGGCTTTCCTTCCATTTATCAATGTTGGAACTGAGGCTAGCAGGTGGACTGTGGAAAAAAGAACATGGAGAAAATACAACACATAAAATGTTCACTGGGAATATAATTCAACATAACAAAGTGCTTTGCTATGGAGGCAGATCAATGTTTCCTTTTGTTGAATTTACAGAATACGTACTTTTAACATTCCATCCTGTTTATTCATGTAAAGCCCATGAGCTACAAAGCTTGTGCTGGCAGAAAAGTGAATATACCACTTTTGATGGGGGGCAAAAAAACAACAACAGATAAATGCTTCTGTTCTGGTGGGCTGAGGATGCTATGCGGTCACATCCTTGAGAGAAAGGTTGTGGGGCATCTACATATCTAGACAAAGAAAGCAAAACATGCAAGTACAATGTCTTGGAGATAAATAATATCCACCAGAAATAAGTCTTGTAGCACCCCACTGAAATTTGTATGGAGAGCATACTCCAGTGATGTGCTACAAGACTTATTTCCCCCCATTCCAAATGTTCAAGGTTGTTGTATAACTGTAAGGTACAAAAATAGTCTTTGGAATCTGGATAGTCCTGTGCTGGAAAAAGGTAATGTGTCAAGACCCTGTCCTGCGCTTTTGTGGTGCAGCAATGCTATAGATCAATCTCTTCGATATGATTCACTCGGACCCGGGGTGGAGGAAAGACACTTGGGTGGCATCCTTGACTTGTAATGACAGATATTCAAGGAACCAACAGAAACATTCAGTAGCTTAGAGAAAAACAACTGAAGACAGACCCTCAAGATCCATTTGACAATTTTGTCACTAAATGATAAATTTGCTGTCTTGACTGAACTATCCTAAAATATCTTCTTTGACATCATCAGCAACAGAACTCTACTTCTAAGCTACTTTTTTTAAAAAAATAAACCCATTCATTTTTTAAAAACATAATTACCATATATAAGACATTATTTTTTATTTTTAATAGCAGGTTAAACATGGGGAGAGGGGAGGAGAGATGAATATATTGTAGCCAGAATAACACTACTTGAAAAAAGTGATGCAATCACATGCAAGTTTACCCAGTGCCCGCTTTTATTCTTCCACAAATGTCAAATGAATTCTTTGTCTGATCCGGAGGAGTTCAAGGTTTAACCAGAACATTTAACCTATTTGAGAATGTTAAGCTGTTTATATAGCGGTACCGTGCCTCAAGGTAGTCACTTGGTGTAGATTAAAAGGTTGGGACAATCACACTCTTGTTTCAAGGAGAGCAGACAAAGAAGCTTTATGGTAGATGGACAAAATCTCTGCTTATTTCAGTGGGACTGATATGCGGAAAGCTCAGCTTTGCATGCCAGCACAAAAAGCTTTGTTGCTTGTAGATTGTTTGTTTATGCAAATTGAAAAGAGTGCATTTATTATGCAGCAGAAAGGCTAAGTGACAGGAGAGCTACGGATTGGTTGGCTTCTTGTGAGGAGAGCCCTGACAAATCCAAGACAAATCTATTCTCTCTTTTGGTTACCACAACTTCAAGGGAAGGGAAGCTTGTTGATTCTTCAACAATTCATTATTCAACAAACACGCAGACATAGACCCACGCAAAACAATTGGTTTGAATACTGCAATAATTGTAGGAGTTTTGATTGTCATTGGATACAAATCTACAAGGAAATCACTGGACATTAATTATGACAGAAGATATCCAAGCACCAACCAGTATGTCTGAATTTAATCGGAGCACGTCTTCTGAAAAACCTCAGCTCATTGATATGATTGATCAACTAGCTAATTCTTCTGAGTTACTTCCTTATGAAATTACAGAGACCAATCCTGGCTCTCCATTTATAGAAGAAAATCAAGAAAATGCCCAATATTTGCCAGATAATTCAGCACACCAAATTTCAGATGGTACAAAACAACATCAAGGTAAAATGTCATTGGCAAAATTTTTCTTTCCAGTGAATTTAGAGAAAAAAAATGAATGTGCATTTTGTTTTAATTTGCCTTTGAAATATAATGAAATCATTTTGGAAGATGAATAATAGTGACCCAAGGTTACAAATGACATGAAAAAAATATATTGAGACTTTAAAAAGGATGTAAACAAATAAATACATTCCTTATTTTAGATAAAATCCAGATAAAACTATTTTTGATTCTCATTTATTTCAAATTAAAGAAATGTCATTATGTACAAGTTCTTGTTGAAATTAACCTGGTTTAAAAGGATGTGGGGGAGGGCTGAATTTTGCCCAAGGCTGGTAAATTCAATTAATTTTAATTGACTTTACTTGTAAGTCTTCAGTCTTCAAAAATCAGTGTAATTGTAAAATTGAGAGTTCCAACTGAATTGCATAGTGAAGAGATTAGTAACTGCAGTTATAATCACTTACCCTTGTTTTTAAAGAAACATCACTTTTATACTTTATATCTTTTCAAGGAAAAACAGAGGAAAAAAACGAAGAAAAAAATTGTCTCTTTTACCAGGAATCAAAAATCTGTGAAGAAGAATCCAGAGACGGTGAGAAGTAGACTTAATTTTTGGAAACAAAGAACATCATGGATATTGTTAATTATAGCAAGATCTAACCTGATTTAAGAACAGTGGGTTAAAATTTATTTTAATAGGTTACTTAACATGTTTATCCTGCTTCCGATTTAAATCAATTGCAGTTATGCTCCATCAAAGTATGAGGATTTCACTTTAGCCTAATTTTGCTATTTAGCAGCATCTCTCCAACCAATACTCTTCAAGGTATGTTGGATTATAATTTTTTGTGATGGCCAAGCTGGGTTGGAGATATGAAATCAGTAATTCAACACATCTGAATGGATCTTGGTTGAGAAAGGCTTTCTTTTAGGAATAGATGAGAAGTTTACATTTTTTAGCCTGGGGTGGAGGTCAGACTTGATCTTAGCTGATATACAAGGGAATATACTCCCAAAATAGTGAGTTGTGAAAAAATAGAGACCTGGAATTGGGAATGGGGAACCAACGAGTAAACTTTAAAGGGTGAACTTTTAGACAATATTATTCAATGCTGAGACAGAAGAAGGCATGAGAAAAAAACTCAAAATGACTCCACCATGATTTTGTTTAATATAATATAAGAACAATTCTGGAGTCTTTGCCTTGGCTGTTTCTAAACCTCCCCTACCCAAAAAGCTGACATGATTAGCTCTTGTTTAGAATGCTTTGCTTGCATGATAAATGCATTACTAGATACAAGTACAAATAATACAGCTGGAAAGAAGAGGGGATATTTAGCTAATTTTTTGAAGACAGCAGTGAATGAGAAGCTGGTCAGAACCTGAAGCCAGGCTCATATTGAATGCATTTATTGGATAAAATTAGATTCCTGCTCTTGTAGCAAGGTAAGCATGACTTCAGAATAGATTTAAGAACAGTCAACAACATAAACATGGAAAAATTGGACATATTTTTCCCCAACACAGTTGATGAAATGTCCATTATAGGTTCTCAAAGGACTTAGGACGGCTTCATAGTAGGTTCTGGACAAACTGAAATATGATCTTGATTTCAGGAAAATAATTAATATGAGAATTTTAAAAAGAGGAAGTAGCTGCTATCGATGTGTGACAGAATAGCAGAATCAAACAGTCATGAGATGGGTTAACCTTATACTGTTGCAGTTACAGTTAAGATGATCTGCCAAAGCCATGATTAATCTCAGAGAATATTTTCCTAGCCCATGTGAGGATCTTTATTGTGGAGATAAAGCAGCCTCTTGGATGGGAAAATCCAAGATTTTTCTATATATCTTTTCTAAGATAAGCATACTTTCAATGCTTATGAAAGTATTTTGGGGATATAGTGGCTATATTGGGGAAGAAATGGTTAACCACCAGGTAATTTACCTCTTGTGTTTTTGAGCACATGCCCGTTTCTTTCCTAAAAGTAAGGAAAGTATAGTTTGATTGTTTTATATCGGCGGCACTGGATATACTGAAGAAGAGGAAATGGGAGGGCTCCATTTATCAGTTATTAATTTCTAACCTACCCCAAATAAACCATTATCTATTGGAGAATTGGAGAATTCTAGTTAGCTTGTGACAGCATTTTTGAGCTGACTCACTATACGCAGCAGTGACCAGAGGCAATATATCTAATCTACATTTAAGACTGGTAATTATTTTGAATTAGAAGCATATTTGTAATTTTTAAAACACATCAAAGGTACTCTCCCAAAATGGATAACATGGGAAAGGGTTTGTGTATTTATAAAATGGCTGCCATGATCATTCGTAAAACATCCCTTTCTCCCAATTTTCTTTTCTGCCCTGTTTATCTTGGCTTCCTTTCAGAGTAAATAGGCATATTTTCACAAGAAGCAATGAGCTTTTTAACAGATTTTCTAAAAATGCCTGTAGGGTAAATATATCTCACCAGAAACTGGTGGCATTATTGTAAATCAAGATAATCATATAGAGGCAGGTATTTTGTTTTGCAGAATGCCACTGATTCCTGCCAATACCTGTTAGGAAACAAAAAACAATAACTTGTATTAAATTCATGGATGAATAAAGAGGAGAAATTCATCCTCAAATGTTCCTGTAGCTTCCTGGATCTTCCTGGATCTGTTCTATGAGTACCAGTACCTGGACATATAGTTGATGATGTTCTATCCAAGAGACCAATTACCACCCATTATTCCTACCCCAACACACAAAGACCAGAAAAAAAGTCCAGCAACAGGCACTATTTAGGCACAAGATGAATTTTTACAAAGATCTCCTTAATTAAGGCTGCCACCTGTTTTTGAGTAGAATTGATAGAAACCATGAATCCAGAAGGACCCTCAAGTTGTTCACCAATTCTGTTTGGAAGAGATTAAAGTCACTGGATTGGCAGGTGTATGCATGTGCTCAAAGCCCACAGCCACTTAGTTCTACTAGGGTTAAGTTGGAGCTTGTTCTTCTCCATTCAGATCCCCACATCTTCCAGACACTAGGACAGGATCTTGAGAGCATCACTTGGCTGACTGAGGGCAGAAACATATATTTGGGTACCATCATCACATTATAACTTGGCCAGTGTCAATGGATGATCTCCTGTAGTGGCTTCTTATAGGTATTAAAGAGAAGTAGGCAGATTGTAGAGCCTGGAAGGAAGACCACAAAGCAAGGGTCTGAGCTTGATCTCTTCCCACCAACTAACAGTGATTGGAATCAGCCCCAGAGGAAGGAGGATGACCACTGTAGCACTGTGCCTCCCAATCACAATCCTCAGAGCTGATTCAGAAGTATACCATGACTGATGGTATAAAAAATCACTAAAAGGTCAAAACATACCAGGATGGATGCACTACATCCATCTCACACCAAAAGTCATCAACGGGTACAGTCAATGCTGCTCAGTGCTGTAACAGTCTGAAACTTGACTGAAAATGGTGTGAGGAGCCTCTGGAGCTGTAGGCTCTCTACCTTCACAACAACTTTCCCTGAAAGATGAAGTTTGGAGTCTGGGTCAAGCATGGCTTCTTGAGCAAAAAATTATCCTCTTTCAAAACAGGCAGCACAAACCTGTCTGCAGAAAAGCATTAACTACCATATGGACCAGCCACATCATACCTCCTGGAGGCTTTCATCCAGGATTCATCCCAAGAAGGATATGAATCTAACTCTCAAGAGGCTGAATACCTAGCTCTGAGGACCCTGTCCACTTCATCAATTCCAACAGATTTAAACTCTCTCACATAATTAGGCAAGAGCACATCTCATGCATCTCCCTAAAACCTGTATAGTTAGAGTCCACCTGTATAGTTGAATTCACTCTAAGTGAATTCAAGCAACTCTATCTGACAAAAGCCTAGAGAAATCACAATGGCCCTGCAGTATTCCCCAGATCTATCCTTACGCAGAAGAGATTGGATCGCCTAAACAGTGTCATTGACCAACTCTGTAGATGCAACCAGGGTGGCAAGTTAACTGTTAACACTTTGAGTGGACCAGATTAGGAAATCAAAATCATGCAGGGTAATACTACTTTTATTATTATAGAATCTTGCAAGCCTGAATGTGCTTCTTCCCTCACTCCTTTGATCTTCATGAGAACAAGGAAAGGTCTCATCTGAGATGCTTCATCAGATTACTGTTCTGTCCTAGACTCAGACTTCTTTTATCTAACTGTTTTCTTGGTAGTGGCTCTTCCTCCTGTTCCTCAAGGTTATTGTTTTTGTCCACTACAATAATTACATTTTCCACCATTACTACTATGAGATAATGTCTAAGGGAGGCTCTTACCTGGGCTCAGTTGAGTTCATTCTTTGTCTTTCTCCAACAGTATTCTAGGCATCTCTTACATCCTGTTTTGTCACAAGGTGTTCCTTTGAAAACCACTGCTTTTTATGGTGAAGGTTGATGAGAACATGCACAAACGTGAAAACCTATTTTAGCTTAAGATTGTGGGTGCTTGTTAACAGCTGCAGTTACTACAGCTGAGTTTCAATGCCATTCTTAAGATGACTTAAGGAGTAAAAAATAAGTTCTTCTGGTTTGATAGATGGCAAAACATTACCTCCTTTGAAAACATTGTCAGGTTATGGCTAAAAAGATAAACAAATGATTTGCTAACTGGCTCAGATTAAGCCTAATAATAGGCCGTGTCATTACTTGTTATATTTCTTGACAAATGAGGTGTAAAAAAAGCAAAAAAGCACATAACCCATCCCTCTGCATAATAGTTCATTTGGAATGTCATTCTAAGACCTGCATAGTCCAAATATCATTTATGAATAAGTCTTCCTAAAGATCTAGTGGAGTTCTGTACTTCACAGAACATTCTGAGAAGATAGTGCCTGGGTTCAAATGGCTCTTCTTTATCTGCACAAGAATTTGGCAAATATTGCTTAGTAGACATTGGTGGGCTCACATGTTGCATTAACTGTGGTTTCTTTAATTTGCTAAATCAAGCACATTCTTTCCACAAGAGCCTAAGTCAAAACCAACATCTTCTGGGTTAACATTGTATATGAATCCTGTGCCTCTCTGGAAATCTTTATATTCCCCATCTATGCCATTCATTTCAAAGCATTTTTGTATAGTCATAAAGCAAAAAATTTCAAGCCCTTAGAAAAAGGCACAATCAAGGAAGGAAGAACCATACAGACTTCAACAAGACATTTTAATGCAAGAATTATGAGCTGGAAACTATGATAGAAATCTCCAGTTCTTTTGAATTAGTGAGATTATGAAGGTGGAATCTCTTTGAAAGTTTGATTCTTTTCTTTTTGGATTTTATTTTCTTCCTCGACTTCGGATTCCATTGCCATTTATTAAATAAGCCACTAACTAGCTCTGCCATCTGTTGATTGTTTACATCTAGAAGGGATCCTTAATGGGTTTTTTTCTGCCTCTTCAAAATCTCTCCATTAAGAGAAGATAGGATTACTACATTAACCATATAGCTAAAACTAGGAGGATATCTTCACTGTTCTGCTTCTTCCAAAATGATTGCAGTTCTTTCTAAACATTGATTTCTCCAACATTATCAGGAGTATGGTACATTTTGGTATATAGATTATCTCCTACTGAATGAAAAGATTTTTAATACTACATCTTCCCCATGGATTTTAATGCACAAGGCTTGTGCAAGTGCCATTTTACAAATCAAGTTGAATTAATTTTATTAAGTGAAGGCTTTTGCTTTCACAGGGCTTGCTAAGTGTCTGATTTCACAACTTTCACACTGTGTTAGTGCCCATGATTCACATTAGACTTGGCAAATCATTCCAATCATTTAGAGCCACTTTAACTGCACGTCAGAAGCATACTTATCTAGTGACACAAAGAAGCACAAGAAGATGCAGTTTCCGGTGTTTTTTTTTTTGCAGTGCTGACATATATACATTGAACTTTTAGAAAGTAAGTTTGCGTGAACACCTCAAACAAAGGCTTTAACTCAGTTATCTTCACATCTATATTTTTTTGTAGGAATCATACCCAGATTGCGTCTGCTGCTTCAGTAATAAGGGAATAAAATACAAAAACTTTTTCTGGTTCCTGAGAAAATCTCCCATTGATTCCCTTCATCTCCACCTACAAAGAATCAAAAAAATAATGAAAACACAGAGATAGAAGGCTTAGATAATAACTATGGATGAATTACTGTAGTGTCAGGACAAGAAGTTATAGACATTTATATACGATTTCATTTTGAGTGACCAAATATATGCTCAAGCTACCAAAAAAATTTATCAGGGTGACTGAGAAAATGAGATGAATCTATGTTGTTAATAAGATAACTATTATAGTAGATGTCTTTAACTGCTTCTGAGAAATCATTGTCCTTATTAAGTTCCACTTGGTTTTCAAGTACGTCCTGTAATATTTCTTTGATGTTAAAAGTTTCCTTTCTCAGGGTCTTTGAGAGCTTACTTTTTGGAATAGATTGATGGCAATGGTGGCGGGTTATCTCTAGAATATACACATAGTGTATATAAAGACACAGTGCAGTATGTTGACTGTTATTTTAGAGATCCATGTTTATGTGTAGTGTGTATGTAGTTCCTAACATTGGCTTGAGACCAGTCATCCCCAACTTGGAGATCTCCAAGTATAAGATCCATTAGATTTCAGTGCTAATGAAATCATACTGATATCTGTTGAAAATAATAGAAGTTGATGTGCAGCACATCAGGAGGAACCAGGTTGAGAACAGCTGCCAAAATCCATTATGTGTTTTTTACAATGTCAATATTTGAAAATAACAAGAACATTTAGAACACTGTTATATTAGTGATAGTGTAAGGCAGATAGAGGCAGATTGGTACAATGCATTCAAGTATAGGTAGAAAAGAGTTTGTCACAGTGTGTCCAAAAGACAAGGCAAATAGTTTGAGAAAGAAGTATACCTCTAACTCAGAGCCACCATCATTGTGGAAGAAAAGGAATTCCTGCATGATGGTTGAACATTTAATATAAACTCTAGTATACAGTCTATAGATCATGGCTAACCTAAAAGACAAAACTTTAGTGGACACACTAGGCAGAAAGCTAATCAAGGATGTGATTGTCTCCAACAATCACATGGGAAGCATAGGGTTACTCCACCAATTCAATTGTACATTTAGTATAGCCAGTTTGGTGTGGCAGTTAAGGTGTTGGATTAGAAATGGAGAAACCAAGTTCTAGAAAGCCAGGTAGGTGATCTTGGACCAATCATTCTATTGCCCCCCTAGGAATAAGGCAAAGTGAACCACTTTGCAAACTCTCTTCCGATAACCATATGGGGTTATCCAGGCAATTGCCAGGAGTCAAGGCTGACTGAAGGCAAAAAAAAAAAAAAACAACAGCTCCCCCAGAAATTAATAGCACAAGTAAGTGATGACCTTGAAGTCCCTCACTAGGAACAGATCTCAATGAACTCATGGGTTGAGATAGATGAGTTTGCACTGTCTACTTGCTAGCATACTGCTATATTGTGAGCATTGTTATTTGTTACAGGGCTCCATGAAAAAACTCTTCCTTTAAGTACCAAAGAATTTCAGGGGGAAGAAAATGCTATGTCCAAGCTTCAGAACGAAAATATTGATCGCCCTTCGGAAACAGATGAGGAACAGAGAAAGATCCCATTTAATAAGACCGGCAAGGAAATTAAAGAAGAAATACTGTTAAAAGACAATGGGAACTCAACAGAAGAAGATTTGAATGGTGCAGAAGAGGAACCCCGAAAAGAAACCAATGTCAATTCTCATAAAAAAGGGCAAGGAAACAATAATACCCAATGCCTTCCTATTAGTCTGAGCTGTACCTCTCAGACTGAGAAATACAATGAGCAACCAGGTGCCCCCCCAAACAATGATATCTCCCGGCATAGTTACTCTCGTTACAATACAATATCTTATCGCAAGATCCGGAAGGGAAACACTAAACAGAGAATTGATGAATTTGAGTCCATGATGCATTCATAAACTGAGGCAGAGAATCTACTAGGCTTGCTAGGATTCTTCTCTTCTATCTCAACTCCAGATGTTTTTTCATCTGCAATATCAAATTATTATAATGTCTTTGGTGGCTTCAATCCAACTAAATGTAGTAGTCATGACTAATGGTATAACACAAGGCTCCCTTGCCACTTGGGAGTTAGCCACTTTGACCACATGAAGGATTACTTCTAAATAAATATATACATAGGAACAGGCTGCATGATTGCAGTCTCATGCATAGTTAACTGGAAGAAGTCCTACTCAATATAATGTAACTTTCTATGGCAAGTACGTACCTACAAATCTTGAAACAAGATTGTAATCTGACTTCAGGCGCACGATTTTCAATGAACTTAGATGCAACTGATTGTAGCTGGACTGGGACCCAATAAGTATTATTTTATTATAGAATTAAACAATGTAACTACTTTTATTTTAAAATGACAGACACTTTTAAGGTTTCAGTCAGTAGTGAGATCAATTTAACCTAATTTGATTTTAAAGATACATTTCAAACAATATGTTTCTGTCCATTTTTGGTTCATCACCAATTCTTTGTTGTTTTATCAAGTTTTTATGCCAGATTTTCTATAGTGCTGTCCTGCATAAACTTACATCAGCATTTCATGTCAGTCTTAATAAATTACAGATATTGACTAATTCAGCCCAATAGCCTCTTTCTAAGAGAGTGATGCAATTCACTTTTATTTGGCAGATAGCATGTAAGAAACAGAGTGGCTACTCTGAAAATACGATTCACTGGGGGTCTGTCAGCTCCAGTCCTATACACACATACCTTGGGTGAATACCATCAAGTACAATGGTTATTATTTCAGAGTAAACATTCCAGGGATTGGGCATGCTCACGGGCACATTTGCTTGGAAGACAAATCCTTATTGGTTTCAACCGCAGTGTCTTCTGAATAAAAATGTGTAGGGCTCTGCTGCACTTAAATTTATTAATCGAATTTCTTGCTAGGCTATAATGTTAGAAGTCAGATGAAAAAGAGGATAAGGCTTCTGTACTTTCAACAGCTGTGTTAATCTTAAATAATCTGATTATTTAAGATAATCCCCCCTCTGCAAAAGAAAAGCAGTCAGAAATTAATATTGCAAGCAATATTGCAAGCAAAGCCCAGGTTCTTTACCTTGTTAATATAGATTTAAACTACATCTGACAACCAATCCTGAGGTTTCCCCCCTCCCCAATAAATCCATGCACGTGTCACATTTCAGAAGTTTGTTTCAAGAAGACACACTGCAAAGAAAAAAAAAACTGGTCCAAAGCCAAAAAATAAATGTTTTCTCTAAATTAGTAATCACACATTGTCTATAAAATAGGATGCCCTTTTTATAAGATTAGTTTATCCCTCTTGTATGTACTGTGTATCAGCCATTCTCTTTTGCTGTAACTGGAAAAACCTTGCGAGAATGGGTGAGAAACGCTGCCTAGTGTGTAATCAGATAAGAGACAGCATATACTTCAGCTGAATAGTGGGTGAGGCAAGAGGCTCTGTATTTAAAAAATAATAATCGCAATGGGTTCATCTTACAAACAAGGAAATCATATTTCTCCTGTAGTGTGTTTGGTTTAGAATGAAACTCATCTGAAAAATCGTTGAGGTCTGATGTATTTTTTCAGGAAATAAACTGTGGAGAAATCCTGTCAATGCATTGAGTGATAATGATTAGTGGACCAATGCACTGATGAAGACCATAGGCTTTGAAGATGTGAATCAAGCAACAATATAGATACAGATAACAGGGTCTTCAAAAGCTTCAGGTGCTAAGAAAGCACTGCTGCTTTAAATCTTGAAATCACTTTTAGAGAACCGGGGGTGCCTACTTGGATTGCAAAAAATACAGATGGCCATGAAAAGGCTTTCCTAAAAAGAACCACTCCAAGTAAGCAGATATGCATACAGAGATTTTGTGGCCATTGTAGTAGTCGTAAAAGTGATGTTTCTGTTCCACCTATCTGAGAAATGAAATGAAGTTCTGAACACTAGACTTCATGTCCATCTTTTGAAGGTATTCAGCAGACTGAATGGATTAACAGATTGCGTTAAGCTACCATATAGCTGGTTTTTGATTTAGCATCATGGATGTATCTCTCAGTAAAACTTGATTAATATATCATGACTTAAGATGATCTGTGAACCAATTTCTTAAGATCTACAATTATGGTGGGGTGGAGGAGATGTTGCATATTTATTTTGTTGAATGTATAATTTTATTGTTGGTTGTTTTATAAACCCAGACATATTACTTGAGTGACTGTTTTTATAAATATGAAATTGTGGAAACAGTGCCTTTCTTCTTGCAAATATTAACATATCATTTTAGGGCTATCAAATCCAGGCTGCAAAAATCCCAAAGAACATTAGATGACAGAATATAATTGTACAGTTAGCCTTTGCTTAATGACCAATCAGTGACAATTAAAACTTACAATGGCATGGAACCGGCCACTGCTGCAATCCTGCAGCGGTTGTGTGATTAAAATTGAGTCTTTAGCTCCATAAAGTGCTAGGAGAACCATGTTCACTGCCTTTAATTTTATTTTCACACAACTTTTGCAACATGATCATATACCCATGACTTATATTTTCACACAACTTTTGCAACATGATCATATACCCATGACTTATAACCTTGTAGATTCTTACTAGTTCTTAGGCTATTTTAGATCTTAGTAAAAACAAATAAAGAGAATATTCCAACATATTCAGAAACCTAATAGCAACCAATCTAAAGTCTGTAAAAAAAATGTCACTACTGAACTGTCTCTCACCAATTAGCTTACAGACTGCCAAAATTCTCTATCAATTCCAGTTCAGATAATCCTTATTTGCAGCCCCAGGGACAGCATACTGCAGCCAAAGTGACAAGAGTTTGAATTGCCTTCACTAAGACCTCACGCTCCAGAAAGGCTTGCAGCTGTAGGACTGGGGATAACTAGGCAACAGCACGCCTATACATAGACTTCAGCTGTCGAGGACCCGCTGCTTTATGAGATTCTACCAACCACAAAGTGGCTTCTAAACAAACAACAACTCTCAGTTCCTGGAATTCCTTTCAACTTGTTTTGTCCTGCTTACAGACAGTAAATAATGGCTTCCTTATCCATTTGAAGGTCAGTCAAGGGACAACCCTCTATTTCAACTCTTTTGCCACAGGAAAAGATGCCCAGCCTAAGTCCAACTTAGGAAGACTGCTGTTAGTAGAATGAATAATAGCCAACGCAAATCTGGGCACAACTTTTGGTTCTATGGTGAACTGTTTGGATTTCTGTTTAAATTATACCTAAATTTGCATTTAGATGCATAAATTAGATCATACACGTTCATGCAAATCTTTTTTGTTTTCTTGTATCAGTGTTGTGCTTGTTTCTTTTTGGAGATGTGTAAGTGGCCCTCAAAAGGGTTGCACATAATGGCTTCCCATCCTGAATCATCATAGAGTTAAATAGGCATCATGATCATGGTATCTTTCCTGTCAGGTAAATATATTGTAGCTTTTTTAAAATAAGGTTATTTACATTTATAATTTACTATCTTTTAGATGAAATTAAGAATATTTTATGAATATTATTTTTTTAGTATGTTCATGTAGTATTTTGAGATATTATCTAGATTGATGCTGTTTAAACTTAGAGAAAGGTGGTTGGGTTGTTAATATCCCTGTACTAAAAATCAGAAAGGTCTGAAATTGAATAAAGATATTATATATAAGAAAGAAATAGACATCCATCACAAGCTGCACATCTGATAAATACATTTTCAGGTCTAACGATGAATAAGTACAGCATCAGAGGCATCCATGAAGAGTGGTCAACATCTGGGCAATTGAAATTCACTCTTTTTTCCATGTTTTGCACCCATTGCACACAAAGTGGGTTTTTAATTGTCCGAGTTGTGGCTGCTGTTTTGATGCTGTAGATGCCCCTATCCCGTGGAGTCCTTATAACTCTTTTCAAATTTCTTCTGCATTTGACTTAACTTCAAGTCAAATAATAATAAAAAACAAAACAAAGTGAAATGACATTGGGATAAAATTGCTACAATGCCACTGAAGTTTAGAAATGAAATAATGGTTCGGGTTTACTTTTCACATTTTGAATTTATTTTTGTTCATCCTGCAAATCAATTCTTTATTGTCTAAATGGATAAAATGACAGTATTGTACATACTAAACACTAATTTCATTGTACCAAGGCAAGTTGTTTATTCACCCCATTAGTCTGTATGACCCCAGAGGATATTATTTGCAGATAGTAGTCTTCTGTTTATGATCATTGTCTCCAGACAAATGCTGATAATTCAATCAACATTTAATCCTCATTCTGAAAACACTTATTACTCTGGGTGAAATAAAAATGTGTGAATGCCCACACACATTTATTGAAATTAATATGTGGGAAGAAATAAACTGAATGAATCTATTTTGCTCTCCAAACTAGTGAAGTAAACATCTTCCCCTTTTTATTCCCATTACTATATATTTAGCAGTTTTAACTTGTTGTGTAATGAAAAAGCTAAATGTATTATATTTGCATTGTTACATACATACAGCCCTCCACCCTCACTCCACACACATAGCTACAACAAACAGCAAAATGCTTACCATCTGAATTAAGTAGTTTCAATTCAACAATGTTTCCTTCCAAGAATGGTCAGGATTGGTACAAATATCCTTTCTTTCTGCAGTCTGGTAAGTTGTGCCCACACCCCACCCTGCAATCAAATTCTAAGAAATAAACAATTAAACTGAGCTTGGAGTATCACCCTCCCTGGTTTGTTTCCTGAGCATATATATATAGTCCAGCACAAATATTTTACTCTGAAATAATCCAATTGACTTCAGCAAGTTTGTATGATTTACCTTCAATAAATGCCCTTGGAAAATGGCTCAGTAACAAGTCACGATTAGGGGGCATTGTAAGTTTGCTTCCAACAAAAACTCAACTGCTGTTGAGTTGAAGAAATCAACAATCTGAGTGCTCTCTGCTCTATTTCAGTTGCAGTGCACATGCAAGGCTTTTAGGATTACAGAACCAAGGATCATTTGCTTTGTATATAGTTAATATTATTTTAACATGAACTTTGTTTTCCACTAGAGAAGAAAGCAAAAACAGAAAAGGAACTGTTCCAGAATCAGCGAGCCATTGCTTCAGGGACAATAATCAAGTTGACGCTGATTTGAGGGCACATCATCTACCCATCCATCTTTGAATCTAGCATGAGTTATGGTGATTCCATAGATAGAACCATGTGCTGTTCCTGATAACTATATGGGAATGGTTCAATACTGCTGGTATATTGTTCGATTTCCTAGTTTACCATATACCCCTGACATTTTTCTGGTGATCTTTCATTCAAATACTAAGCAAGTTTGGCTCTTAGTTTTTTTCAGATCAGCCGAGGCATACTAGGGGGTCTTAAATGCAAAAAGGGCTATTAATTTTTCTATTGTAGTAGTTGCATGAGGGGCAGAGAGATAGTTTATAAGAGCATTAGGATATTGCAGTCAACAGCACACATACACACAGTTTAAACCTTTGCATTTAACATGGGCAAAGCAGTACATATATCCTAAAACATTAATAATAAAAAATGAATTGATTTAAAGTAGGTGTGCTTCTAAAAACTTGCGATACTAAATGTAGTATTCAATCCCATATGTATTGCTCAGCCCTTATTTGGAGAAATGGCTACAAGAAGGAAGTTCCTCCACTAGAACAAAGACATTCTTAGACAATTTGTACCTGGAGCAGAGTATTAAATCACTACCCACATCACATCAAGATAGCACTATCTAAAATCACCCAAGGAGGGTTTCTTAGTTTGGAGGATGAGGCATAAAAGCACAAGATCGCAGCTGCTTCATTCTGCCTAACAGTAGGGCCAACCCTGCATTGAGCATGCAGGCTGGAAACATGGATTATGGACATGGATTGTCATTGTGAAGCTGTTATCCAGAAAAATCTGATTCGTTACTAGTCACTGTTGTCAAGTATTTAAGAATATGGGCAGTGCTAGTAAATATTTAAACCAAAGGGAGGGAACTTTCATCAACTGGAGGCCTGCACCACAATTTCTGTTGAATGTCAAAGATGGTCCTCCAAAAAGAGCAGAAACAAAAAACAGTGGGAAAGGGATTCAAATATTTTAAGGATGGAATGGGTCCCTTAGGGCTAAAGTTCTGCAACTTAAATATCTTCAAAATGAAGAAGAGTTTTTTAGGTGTCACCACCTATTTTGGAAGGGGCCACAAAGGAGATGCTTATAGCAATATGTGGTCTTTTGAATGGCACCTTTTCCATCTCCGATACAATGAATTGGTTTCATATCATATTACCAATATCTACCTATTCAATCCAGGATTGGCTTAAATTACTTTGGAAATACATCTTTGTGAACAGAAGTAGCTTCAAACCACACGCAAGAGAGAAAATGCAAAGGATTTCAATTGAATGTTTTGCTCTATTCTGAAATTTTTCGTTTGCACAAGAACTCTAGGGAACCAAACATTGCAAAGATGTATAGTATTCAGAAAACCTTGAACTGACACAACAGTTCCAAACTTCTACCTATACAATCAATGATGAGAAAAATATTGCAGTTCAAATGCTGAGTTATATCTGAGTAATAGCTAAATATCCATTTTGTTGCAAAATTATCTTATAGGAGGCCATAAGAACTTAGTAAAACATAAACATTTTATATAGCAACGCTTTTGGTATTTAATGCTAGTTTTCAAAATTAAAGTTTTATGTCAAACATTATCAATATTAATATGATTTTAAGGTATACTACAAACACCATCAAAGGAAGGAACTTCTTATATAAACATTATGTGCTCCAGTTTGAAAACACAAACCCTCATACATATCTATTCAGAAACAATTTCCAGGGAGTTTAATGAAATTTACTCCAATGTAAGTTATTTAGGATTGTACACTAAGGCACATGTTGTTAATTCAGATATATCAATTGCTCATATAAATCACTGAAAGATCAGAATGATTTGTCAGGGAGTGAACCCAGGCTTAGTCATGCATAAGGGAGACCCATCATGAACAATAAGGCTTAATTTGGTAAATCTTATGATTTCAATAAGCCTACCTAAGCATGACTAAGGATCAAATCTAGTGGTGAAATTCTGGTGGCAGAGTTTGGCTGGCAAAATAGTTGTATCCATCAACACCATGCCATTCAAAACTGCTTCAGAAAATGTCTTGAATGGGATTTAAGGCACATTCAGTGATGGAAAGTCCCACTGTACCAGCCATAGGAATGTGTTCAAATTATATCCAAATCATTGCAATATATATTTACTATTCACCCAATAAAAGCTCTTCTTGTACAAGGTTGCATTGGATACTAGTTCAGGCAAAAAACAAGAAGCAGCTATTACATTGAAATAATTTTAACATTAGGAGCATAATATACAATTAGAGAAATTTATATTTCGTACAAAAATAATGACCAAGTACATACGCTGATCCCTAATATTCCCGTTTTGTTCTGTTTCAGATATAGACTTTTTCACAAAACACAGAAGTCTGCTTAAAACAGACTTCTGTGTTTTGTAAAAAGAAATCACAATGAAGAAGTCACAATTGTTAGGTGTGTACATACACACAAAGATGAAACAAATTGATACAAAACATGAAATTATCATTGTAACATTAAGATTCCCTGAAATAGTTAGTAGGGATTCATTTTGAGTTCCCAGGACTCGTGAAAAAGAGAATAGTTCAATCAGCATCATGAGTAATAAACTCTGATTTAATAGAATGGTCTATGTTTTCAACAACTGAACTCTTGTGTTTGAGGCTTGGCAATACATTAAAATGCAACATGCTGCTTTCCTGCACAAATAGATGCTGTTCAGATATCTATAACAAAGCACTTTGTAAACTAAATTTCTGGGTCCCAAATGGATTTTTTTTTGTTCTAAGGCAAAACCAAAATTGTACTTTAGGTACAGATACCAAGGGAAATTAGTTGCAGAAAAATTGCAATCCATATTTGTCATGTCTTCACTGGGCTGATGCAAGTACAGATCGATATGGAAATGTCAGTTTTTCACCTAGATTTACTGCAGTTGTGTGTCAGTTTGTGCCAAAATACAGAGCAGAAACTGGCCATGCAATATATATCTTTAATGGGCATTCCATTCATAAATGCAAAATTATCACAGGGACAGAGTTTGGTTTCATTGGGCTTAAAAGAAAGGGAAAAGTGATGGCAAGCTGTATTTGCAATTTATTAATATTTATTAACATGAATCCAATTAATATAATTAAGATGAGTTCTATAGATATTTTTAGACATTTGATGTCAGGATCTTCAATTAGGATGAAGGTGAGGCAATTTGCCATGCCATATGGATGGCTGGATCCCATAAATTGGTATTTATTCATCAGTCTATTTTGCAGGATAATTTAAAAAAAATATCAACATTGCACCATCTGCAATTTTTTAAGAACTGATAAATGGATTTAATGAAGTCAAACACTAAAAAATTAAATAGTCAGCTGTATTTGAATCTTTTTCTGCAAGAGACCAAAGCAGGTAGATTCACTGAAGAACATTAACTGAACCAAATCCTCAAGAACACCTTTACTTGGCTTGTTTCTGAAGACAATTACATAAAGAGCTACAAAACACAGAAGCCAATGAGGCAAGGATAGCATCAACTCAGAGCTAAAGTAAGGACCCAGTGTGCTATTTCTCTTTTTTCCCCAGATATGAAGGAATCAGGATTGGAGGGAGGGGGAAGATTCTTTCTTTCCTCTTCTACATTGGTTGACAGTAAGATCTGTTGGGTTTGGCATCCCTTCCAAAACATGGCACCAACTTTCTAAGCCAAGTTGGTTTTGGAATACATTTTTGTAACTTTTATCAGTAAGCAAAAAAGAGAACATATGGTTGCAAAATGTAGGGAAATATGTTAATATGATTGCTAGTTAAAGAATTAAAATGAGAAATAAGGTTTAATCATAAAGGGGTGGTTGTGCTTATTTGAAGTTATCTGTTTGCTCCATTTAAAAAAAAACTTGCAAATATTAATTGTATTGGGTACTCTGCTTTAGATGAAGGGAATGCCACAGGTGCTCATTATATCCTGATTTCAATGTTTTACTCAGATACGGAGCCCAAAAAATCTGTTCCTGCAAGAAAAAAACGGATACAATATTGCACTATTTTTTTCTACTGCTGCTGTGTTCCCTGCACTGCAAAAAGAATGTAAAAAAATTAAGCTCAAACAAAATGAACATTTTAGAAAATGAAGAGTGAAAATGCATCTGGACTGATGGAAAATAAAATGTGACTGTTGCATGTTGGCTAAATGAAGAATGATAGAATATCAGCACACAGAATATAATGAAATTAATGTTTTTGGTAAAACATGAGATCACAGACAACTTCTGTGTAATTTTTCTGATGGTGCCTGCAGGGTAGCAATACTAAAAGACATGCAAAGGAAATCAGAAAGACAGTTGGGAATGAAACTGTGATGTCTTGTTAGGCAAATCAATATTATGGCAACTTTGCTTTGCCAAGCATTGTCAGTATTATGCAATGTGGTAATATTATACGGAGACCCTCTTAGACACCAATGAAATTTGTAATCGACTGTAAATATGATGTCTGATGAAAGCTTGGCTGCTATCTAAGCTTATACTACAATACCACAGAATGACAGCACAATGTTCTGAGGCACAAGATGTGAATTTTAAGTCTTTCACTCCAGAGTAATTCACAATCATAATTATTCTTTTGCTGATTAGGTGTTTCAGCAAATTAACTCCACAGTTCATCAGTGTTCACTGCTCTTACATGCATGGCTTGACAATTGTTGGCAAAGGTGTCAGACCTATCAAATAACAGCCTAATTTAACAGCACCATTCTCAAGCTACAACTGAGAGGATGTAGAGGAGCAGGATCAAAATTCCTCGAAGAATTCCTGAAAATCACACTTTCTTAGTAATGTTTAAATTATGTCCAGTGCTATAATGCTAGATGTCTACCTAATGGAGAAGCCCAGGATACAGGTCCTTAATTTGGAGTTTCT
>JANHZU010005090.1:124668-139120 GCA_032468055.1 Acrochordus granulatus | reverse complement strand
CATCGCCCAATCTGACCCCACGTGGTGCTGCCGAAATAAGAATACACCTCTTTAAAACCTCAGAAAAAGATGAGCACCCAGGCAACCCAAATTAAAAGCCAAACGAGACCCGAAACAGCCCAACCTTCAAACACACACACACACACACACAAATACATGCAACATTTGATTGCGTTTGGCTTGAAAGGTCTTAAATACCTGCACTTCCCGGGTGTGATAGGCAATGATCAGCCCCAGCAAAATTGCGGTGGAGAGGCTAATGAGACACTTCAGTGCCAGGGAGAACATTGAGCCCTGCAAGGGGGAGAAAAATACTCGATTAGGTTGAGGCCCCGACGCCCACCTCCCTCCGAACAAGCCGTGCAAAGGCGGACGCTCGGGCTTCTTTCATCCTCGGCGCAGGCGACGTGGCTGACCCCTCCTCAAAAATAAGATTTGAACCTGAGCTCTGATTGCTCTCAAATGGTCCAACTCCCCCCACCCGATCTGTTGAAATAAATAGCGGGGTGCACGTCGCCGGGTAGACGACATTTGGCCCAAGTCTGATTTCATATCCTATTCCAGGTTTCTCAACCGTGCACATTTAAGAAGGGAGGACTACAGCTCCCAGAATTCCCCAGCTGGCATGCTTTGAGATGGGTGGACTTCAACTCCCAGAATTCCGCAGCCAAAGCATGGAAGACACTGTTCGGTTCTATTATACGGGTAGTTCTCGACTTACAACTGCCACTGGGACCAGAATTTCCATTGCCAAGCAAGGTGATTCTTAAAAAGGAGCTGCGCTCGATTTTCCAACCTTTTTTTCGCCATGGTTGTTAAGCAGATCACAGGGCTGCTAAGTGCATCCAGCTTCCACATTGACTTTTCCTGTTGGAAACTGGTTGGGAAGGTCACCCCAGCCATGACCCCGGGATTCTGCAACCATTGTAAATAAACATCAGTTGCCAAGTGCCCAAATTTTGTTCACATGACTGTGGAGGTTGCAAGTGTGAGGACCAATCCTAAGTCCCGTTTTTCAGCGCCATTGTAACTTCAATCCATCAGTAAATGAACGGTTGCAAGTAGAGGATCTGATCTACTCTACTCTCCATTGCATTAATGAAAAAAAATGCAACACAGCTGATGAAAAGAGGAACATTGAACAGCTGTTCTCTGTTCAAGGAGAAGGCACTCTGGACAGGCTCAGGAGCACTGCTCTGAAAAATAAAACGCCGGCCACCCTACCCACCTCCACCGGCTGCATCTTCAAATCACCTGAGGAGAACTCAGAGGTTTAAAAAAAAAACCCACAAAGCATGATTCCCCCCGGAGCATTTCCACAGGGGCTTCCAAAACGCCCCCCCGAGGAGACCTGCAAATCAAAGCGATTGGAGTCGGTGCCCTTTAGCAAAAGAAGAAAAAAAACTTGAACATCAGAATCGAGGCGTCCTCGAGAGAGAGCAGGACGGCTGTTGTTCATGCTGACCATCGATTTCCATGCGCTGGAAAACAGAGGAAAGCACACCCCTCCAGAGAGGCATTTTCCTGACTTTTCGGAACACAAAAAAGATATAAATCTCCCTCATTTTAGAGCCAGACCCAGACCAAACCCCTCGTCTTCGGTTTCGGATCCAAATCTGACGTTGACGTGGAGGGAAACCCAAAGGGTGGCTTGGAGCCAAGCCGAGCAGAACCAAAACAATCAGCCAGGGGAAGCCAGCCCTGGCGCAGGGGCACTGCCGGTTCCCAATCCACAGGGGAAATCTCACATTTTGCCCACTCAGAGCGAGGCACCTGCAAGTTTCTCGGCTCTCCGAAAAAGGAAAGGTGGCAAAAGGAACAGCTGTTGAATAGGCACGAATCAATTGAATATTCAGATTTCAGAGATAAATCAAGCGAGGGAACAGAGCTAATGACAAGTGACCTGTGGGTGGCAGAAGCCCCTGTGAGAGCAGCCTGGCCGGGCGATTCGAACGGCGACCCGTCAGATTATAAACTATCGGGCTGCCCCTGATTCGATTCATGCCTCGTCTGAGGAAGACGTGGACCTCGGGGATCATTGAGTCCAGCCCCAAGGCGGGCAACTGAGGCAACGGGGTGTGTTTTGTGCCCCAGCCTTTTGTGTGCTGCAAATCACGACCAACAGCTCAGCGCAGTGCCCCCCAAACTGCCCCTGGGAGAGCTGGCTCCACGAACGACGATCGACGGAAACCTTGGCTTCGAGGGACGCGACGTCGGATGTCGGCCAGCGCTTCCTGTTTGGCTTCAGAGTGCAGGAGAGAGGAGCGCCAAGAGGCGGTGGGATTCCTCCACACCAAACTGGTGCCAAAATGTGGTCAGCACGGTCAGCCAGCCCGCTTCCCGGCTATTTGGAAACTAGGGTCGATGTTGGGGATTTATCCGCTCAGGCGGCCTTGGGATGAAAGCAGCTTTCAGGCGGCTTTCTGCAAGCGAGGGGTTTTCCAGATCAATTGGGAGCAGAGCCAGGTCTCCCCGTAGCCTGGCTGGCCCGGTGCCATCGCCTGCCCGCCCCGCAGGAAGGGAATTCTTTGCCTGCCATGGGCACAGCTGCTGCAACTCCCTTCTCGGCCACCCACGCAAGGGGATTCCTGCCAAACAAGCCCTGGTTTTTCTAACTTGACGGGGTTGACCCTCAAGGGCGGTGGTGGGGGGTGGCTGGCCGTTCACATAATTCAGAATTATTAATAGCTTGGGAGTTGACTTTTCCTCTAGACACAAAACAGGCAGCTTCAGCCTTAGCAACTTTCAGACGGGCGGACTTCAACTCCCAGAATTCTGGCTGGCTGGGGAATTCTGGGAGTTGAAGTCCACACATCTTAAAGTTGCCAAGACTGTGAAACCATGAATTAAATAAAAGGCAGCCTGTTAGACTTTGACATTTTCATTGCCTCTATCCTTTCCCTCTCTATACTTACTTGTTTTGCTGCTTTATAAAATACATAAAAATATGTTTGGTGTATAGAATTGAAAAGTGTGCATTATTCGTATTTTTCAAATTAACTTTAATATGTTTAATTTTTGTAGCTACGAGCTGCTTCATTTTTTCTTTCCCTTAATAAAGTTATTATTGAAAACATAAGAAACCACTGATTCACCTAATACAAATAAAGTTACATATTCAGTACAGATATAGAAAATATTAATTTTCAGGGTAAAGTTGAAGGAGGAATATCAAGGTTCCAAATACATATCTTGTCACATGAAAAATGATATCATCAGTATTAAAAATCATTGCTCTCAGCATTTCTGTTCTTTTAAGTTTATTAAAGATTTGCCTACGTTGAGACAAATGGGTACATATTTCCAACCACCCCTCTTAAAAATAAAATGTTAAGAAATAATTCATTATCCCTTTTTAAACATTTCTTGGGGAAACACACATTTAAAAAGACTTCTTATAAACCCTACTCTATGACATTGCAACTTCTTTCCACCACCCTCAATTGTTTCCATTTTCTCTCCTGGGACTTCATGTCTGTATCCCTGGCAAAGCTAACAGAACATTATTTTTTATTGGTCAGTGCAGAAAATTAAGAAGCATGAGCAAATTTGAGAGAGGGAATCTCTTGCTTTATTTGGAGGTGGGTAGCCTTTAGTGACCTGCTGGCGTTGAACTAGGCCATGTGACCACAGCCATAACCTACTCCTGAGCATTTCCTAAGCCACCCAGCCAGAATCAGGTGGCTCTTGTGCAATCTCACCTTACTCCTATTCCAAGAGTGAGTCTCTTTAGGCTTCTTCCTGGGGGCCATCACAAGAGTTCAGTGCTTAGCCTGCTCTAAGAAGCCTAACTGTTGTAGCCCTTCTGCTTCTTGCAAGAAAAAGACCAGGGTGCTCAAGCAAAGCCTATCAAAAGGCAGCCCCTGCCTGAAAAGGGAATTCTGGCAGCATTTCAGTTTTGGGAGTGGAAGCCAGATGAATCACTGCCACACTGTGATCCTCTTCTTTCAGCACCACTCGGTGGATCAGAGCAGGAAATCAACTCTACAGGAAGGCTAAGAATACCCTAACGGGTGGGTGGGGACGTGGCAATAACAACAGAATCTTGCAAGTCTGATTGTGATGCTGCTGCCGCCCTTCCTTATAGTTCCCTTTTAGGGGCTGCCTGGGCTGCTTCTGAATGTTATCTTGTTTACCTAAAAAATGCTTCAGCCCTTTTGCCTACCTAATGGTTCCTGCATAACTCTGTCAAAGTGATCTTTCTTATTCTGTACACCCAGGTTTCTCAGTCTGAGCAACTTTAAGATATATGGACTTCATCTCCCACAATTCCCTAGCCAGCAGGTTGGCTGGGGAATTCTGGAAGATGAAGTCCACACATCTTAAAGTTGCCAAGACTGAAAAGCACTGCTCTATACCTTCCACTTGGACAATCTGACACTTGGCTTATCCAGATAGAACTGGAGTCCTTTTGACTGCAGACTAGCTGCTCCTCCTTTATATCTGAAAACAATACAATCCTCGCAGCTATAGCAGAGAACAGCATACATAGGATTACATCATATCCTGTATTTAGAAGAGGTTGTAAAGTAATGAAAAACAATTCCAGTCTTACCTTGTTATTAACATCACATGTTTCAAAGGTAAGACTAGACTGATTCACAGTGATGCAATTATTCGATGCTACATTAATAATCTAAAAGAAATAAATGATTGAAACACATATTTAGAAAAAACAACAACTTCAAATTATCAAAAAAGACAAATGTTGACTGAAAATGTTGGAGCAATTAAATTTTGTAATCACTATTCAGCATTTGTAACTGTATCTGATTGTATTTTATCTGTGGAAGAAAAATATTATGCACCGAATATACCAATTTATGACCAACATAATCTATGTATGCCTGACGCTCTCAGGACAGAAAAAGTACAAACAGAAGGCTGAAATGAAAAGAGGCCTGAAAGATATTTGGACTCTAAAGTTTCCACTTAGGGATAAGAAGACAACTGAGTCAATGGAAGGATGCATTCTGTAACTGAAACAAAGATTAAGGATCTAACATCATTAATCAGATTTCAATATTTTTCACTAGAGATTTCCAGGAGGAATACAAAACAGTACATGCCTATCATACAATACATCATGAAACATTACCCAATGTGCTGAAAAAAAGAAAGGAATAGTAAGCAAAAGAAATTAAAATTACAAGATAAGAGCCAGAAAAGGAATTGTATCTAAGCCTAATTTACACAGTGCCTCTCTGCATCTCTCTATTCTTGCAAACTATCCTAGCAACATAAACTAATTCAAATGCTGCCATTTGTTATTGTCATCTGTCTCTGACTGAGCAATTCTTGAAATCCATTCAACTAATTTTTTTTATTCTTCTTTCCTTCCAGTCCATTTAATCATTCTTCATACACTGATTATCTGATTCTCATTCATTCTTTCTATATCAACAAACCACCTCAAGGATACTTCTTCTATACTTGGTATTCAATCTTCACTTGTTCATTCTTGGCCTTATCTCATCTTGTTTTATCATACACACGTAAGTATCCCAATCCTATTGTATTCAACTTTTTATACTCCTGAGATACTGAACACTGATTACCTAAATAATAAAAAGGGGACAAACATGCTCCTGTACAGTGAATTTCATTTCTTTTGACATACTATTTACTCTTAATCAGCAATCGGTTCATTTTAAAATTCTCCATCTACTTTTTCATCTTTAGTAAATATTTTCTGGAGTTATACAAATTAATCTACTTCTTCTAGGTTTTTTTTTTACCATTTATTAACAACTTGTAATGTTTATTTCATTTTCCTTATCAAATATGGCAAAGACATGTTTGTCTTTGGTATGTTAAGTTTCTACATACTCCTGTATGCTCCACTTTGTGTCTTACAATCTACCAACATTCACTGCAAATTATTTGTGTCCCAGTCAACAAAATGGCATCATCAGCATATAAATTACTAATATATTTATGTCCCCATCCAAGAAACTTCAGGGTCAGCCTAAGCATTTGTTATATTTTTATCATCAATATGTTAAAATAAGGAAATGTCTCACATCCTTGTCTTATTCAATGCTCAATGTTGAAACATTCCCCAGGCATTAGTTTTCTCACATACTTTATTTCAATCATAATCAGGTCTTATTACATTAAGCAATCAATCTTCAACTCCACAATACAAAAATGATTCTATAAGTCTATAATCCTTCTAGGTGAAAATGTGCAGCTGCAAGAAGCACATTATTGATGGATTACTAGCCATCCTCACCCCCCTTTTATATATGAAATATTTTTATCCCACCTCTTTAATCTGCCGGTTTTTTTATTTTAATTTTAATGTTTTATTTTATTTCTTATTTTTTTAAATGTTTTTAATTCACGTTTTTAAGAATTGTTTTTTTGTTAGCCGCCGAGAGTCTCCAGATTTTGGCGGCATATAAATTAAATAAATAAGCACACTATCCAATCTTATCACCACTTGAACATGTGCTCTTAACAGTTCTACCTTTTACCATATTTTATCTTTACCATCTTTTATCTCTCTACTTTACCATCTCCACCATTTTCTACCTCTCACTCAAAGCATCTTTTCAGCTGCTTGTCCTGCAGCTCCTCATATTATAAGAGGGAGAAAAGGTTTCCTATATACTATTTGAACAAAAAAGCATGGTTTGTATCATACCTCTTTGATTGACTCTACCCCATCTCCAGTTTTAGCTGAATATGCAAATGTATTTTAATTTTTGTCTATCATTCAAATTTAATCAAATTTCCTGATTCTTGTCAACAGCCCTTAATCCTTGACTGTGCAAACTTAACTTTCACTGCTTCAAATGCTATGGTTCACTTTTGCAGAGGGGAGTCTCCAAGAACTATTTCTATGTATTGCCATATCATATCAGCAACCTAAGCAGGGGACAGGTAAAAACATAATTATCCATAGCTGACCTTTTGCAGTTAATTTGGTTGCCCAACTCATTGAAACAGCAATCTTCTATCTTAAAATTAGTTGGCCTAACCAAGACTAATTCATAGTTTTAAACAAACTCTTTCAGATTAATGAAGTGAGCTGTAATTTGTTATTGTAAAGGTCAAAAAAAATTATAAATAAGTGGATAAGCCCTCCTGCTGTTTTAAGATCTCAGTTTGCTAATGGATTTGGAAGATGAGTGACTGGTTATATACAATATTTTTTCAATACTGAGATAAAAAGCTTATCAAGAATCCCTTTCTTCCCCCTCTTTATAATAACCATTTCTTATGATGCTTGAGCTCATGGATAATAGAACAGACCCTAACCCATTCTCTACCGGTAGAGTAAGGAGATTTAGAAGAGGAGGACTCCTATACAATTCATAATTGTGATGAAAAAATGGAATTTCAGCAGGTGTCCTTACACAAAGTATCCTAGAATTCTTTGTTTTACACAAATATTATGATGCAAGAGTGCTGAACTGTTTTATCAGGTCATCACAAGTTATTCTATAAAATTTGCCATTATGGAAACAAGATGAACGTTATTAGAAGCAAGATCAGTTTTTTCATAGCATTATAATATGTCATGATATATATTCAGGGGAATATGTGGAAGGGAAAGTATGATGGAAAAGAATTAGGATTTGGTGAGAAATTTTCTGTTTCATTACTATACTATAATTCACTTAATACCACAGCTCTGTGTATACACTGCCTCCTCTCCACATTCATTTCCCATGCTGCAACTATACACCTATTTCATATTTAAGCTACTTTGGTATTAATCACACACGTGAATACAGTGTACGTACATAACCATTAACTGTTTGTTTCCCACTGAAAACTGAAATTACATGGAATTTTTCCATCCTGAAAATGGGGTCTGAAAATGGTTGGGCAAATAATAATAAAATACAGTTATACAATAAAACAGCAGTAAACAATGCCAGCATAGCATTGGTGTCACCAAAAGATCCAGCAGCCTTGGAAAGGAATGAATGGTGATAAATACTGGATTTGAAAGGTAAAGACTTGAATTAGAACTATTATTCAGTCACGAAACAGTCTAAGAGGCACTTCTGACACAGCCTAACTTTTTAAGCCTATGTTTAGGAAAGAGAATGAGACAATGCACCTCAAAAGTAGGTGGGAGGATTACTTCAAATGCGCCTTTCATATATCCAACCTTAAATTATATAAACATTCTTCACCACCTCATCTGGAGTCTTAATTTCCATCCTTAGGTTTTGACAATTTACAATTTCAGGCTCTTCTCACTTTAGTTAAGCAGCATTCAAAATGGGGTGGGTGAAATTCTTTTTCTTAGCTCATTGCAAAATGACACTTGAAGGTGTCCAAGTGTTGAGTTTTCCCTTCCCCAGCCCCCAGACTTACTGAGAGGTAAGCACCAGTGGAGGAGTTTTAATAATACATGGATAACATTTATTGTATACTTTTAAGGTAAAATTTGCAGGATTGGGATGTTCCAAGCTCATACTGTCAGTGTCATCTTGCAGAAAGAGATGCTATGAAGGCCATATGTGCTTTTTTATGGTCACAAAGTTACTTTTTCATCACTGCTGTAACTGAATGGTTGCTAAACAAAGTAGTTGCTAAGCGAGGACTGTCTGTACCTGGCCTGGGTAACTGAAGTTTTACGACAGCAAGATACCACGTAGAACCTCCATTAGGTCAAATAATGCTCTAGCAGGATCCCAAGTGCGAAGAAGAACCACGGGAAATGTACTGTCAAGATGCGCAGAAAACTGTAATTCCAACTATTACAGTTCCATGTAGTTCTTGGCATACAGGATGCTGATATCAGAAACTACATGACATGAAATGTTTAATTATGCCTTGTGTCCCATAAGAGCTATATCTTCTATTACTCCATGGGCTCAGGATGTCGAAATGGTAGTGTGAAAAACCAACAGATTCCTACATGGCTTGAACACGTTTTGCAAACTGTCTTTAACTATGCCAGGTAAAAAGGCAGCTACAGCATGAAAACTGCATTTGAATATGCATTTTTCTTACGAATGAATCGGGCCTGAAATCCATTCTGGTTTTTATTTGTGGGAGACAAGACTTTTTTTTTAAGATAATGATTTTATGTAATGGATTACCAACACAAGCATTCATTGGAGGGAGGAATCATTAAATCCTTAAAAAAATTAAAACAGCTTTTGGAAAAAGGAAGACAAACAATTTCCTCTCGTCTCTCATAGGCTATCTTTGGAACTGGATCTCAAAAGTTCCTTAAGACACTTTATAACAGTTTAATGGAAGGTCTTGGCATTGGGACAGAAAAGAAACAATTCCTATTTCATTCCAGAAAGAAACAAAATGGATTTCTGGTGCTCTCTAGTGGTTGCAAACTGATGCTATGAAATCCTTAAGGCTTTGAAGTGAACACTGAAGTATCTGTTTGATATCAACACACCTCATTCAGGTAATAGGTATATTAATCCATAATAAATTATATAGATGGCGGAAGATGAGAATAACGAAGTTTATGCTTACTGAAAAAGGATTAGAGTTTGGGGCTTAACTAATTTTAAATGTTTCCCCATTTTGTAAATTCAACAAAAAATATTTTAAAGATCTACACCAGTTTCCTACACAAATTCTTGCCAGCTACTTCTGAGAAGAAAAATTATGAAACATGATGCTTTTTTCCCTTCCACATCACAATAAACTGTTCAGAGTTCATGTCTGACGTTCCATTCATACACCTACTATAATTATTATGTTATTCCGAATCAGAAATGTACTGTGATAAGTAAACAAATATCCAAGAGTAATAATGGAAAATTTTGATAAAAGAAAAAGCAGTGCTTGAAAAACAGATTTAGAGCAAAATGCATGAATTCTGCAGCATCTACTTCCAAGACCTCAAGAGTGTGACTACAGTAAGATAGGTCAGTAGAGGGAACCCATCACCACTAGCTGGTGCTTCCAAAAAACAGAGGTGATAAATATCTCTCTGTGTATATCACAAGTACATCTGGGCAGGTTGGGTTCATTCATTGCTCTAAGCCATAATTCAGTTTGCTTCTACTTTAGTTTTGTGTGAACACATGACACAGTGGCTTATTCAACATGTGTACATACATATATACCCATATTATTTCCTTTCAATGCACAGAATATGCACTACGCAGCAGAAAAGCAAGAAATATTAAGCAAAATAAATGAGAGACATTATAAAGGATAAACATAATAAGGAAAAGAAGCAGTTATATCTAGTTAATGCCAACTACATCCACTCTGTCTCTCCATACCTTGCATGGAGTCTTTGCAAAAGTCTTTTATATCCTTGCAAACGAGTCTTGCTTCCACCAAATCCAACCAATGATTTTAAACATTAATTAACTTTGTTCTTCTCACCTACCTTTCTTTGAGAGCTCATAAATGCCATACAAATATAATTTTCTCTGACTTCCCTTCCTGTCAATACATTGTATTTTTTTCATAGATTTACTTTGAAATTCAATCCTCATTCCTTTTCTCTGTATGGCCAAAACACTGCAGTGCACTTCTTTCATATGGTCGCTCACCTTTATGTTCAATCCACCTTCAATCAGCACCCATTCATTCTTAACCCTAACTCTTCCTCCTACCACAGATTTCTTAATCTATTTCCACTTCATTTTACTTAATTTTTTGATTTCTCCTCACATACCCAGCGTTCACCATTATACGTCAAAAAGGGCAGAAGCATCTTCTTATAAGCAGACCTTTTTGTTTCTTCTGACAATTTTTAATCCTTACAACAGATAACATATTACCGTCTATCTTTCTACCAGCCTTTGTATTTTGCCATCCATGTTTCTATTTTTACTAAATATTCTACCAAAATACAAAAATTCATCTACAATTGATAATTTTTCATAATTCACATATAACTTACAACAGTTCATTAACTTTCTCAGTCAAATATAATTACAGTACCTTGATCTTTGTTACAATAACTTTCTCCATACTTCATATTCTTTCTGCATCCTACAATCACTATGACATTCACTGAAAGTCATTCAGATTTTCAACCAGCATCATGGCACTGAACATAAAAAGTACATATTTACATCCCGATCCAAAAAACCTCTAATAAGCATTTCTCAGTTTATCCATAAATACATTAAAGAACGAACAAAATGCCACACTTGCTCAATTCTGATTTCCTAAGCATTCAATTTATTTTAATTAAATCATATGTTACTCTTATCTCATTTAGCAATCAATCAATTCCACATTTACAAAAACGTTTCCATGATTCATGCCCATCTACCTTATTATACGCTTTCTCTAAATTAGCAAACATACCACAAACATGTTTTATATTCTTATATTTCCCAATGCTGTGAAGAGAAGAACACTTGTCTATTTTTTGTCTGCTGTAAAGTCTCACTAAAAGATAAAGGTTTTCCCTTTTAGTTGTGTCTGATTCTAGGGGGCGGTGCTCATCTCCATTCCACAGCCGAAGAGCCAATGTTATATGAAGATGCTTCCGTGGTTATGTGGCCAGCATTACTATACACCAAGGCACATGGAATGCTATTACCTTTTCCACCAAAGGAAGTACCTATTTATCGACTTGCATTTTTACATGCTTTCAAAGTGCTAAGTTGGCAGTTGAGGCAAATACTTCTCCTTTGTTCTCTCTTCTTATTTCTAGTCATTCATTTATCCCCAATTTATGAATTCCTGCTTTCATATATGTATTTTCTGACCTACATTTTGCCTTTTCATTTATAATCACTACTTCATTTTTCCACAGAAGTCTAATCTGTGGATGCAGACTACCTTCATTCAGATCTATTGTATCCTTCAACTTATTATTGCTACAAACACTCTTAATTCATGCTGCTTATTATTTATTCTTCTTATATGACATATCTGATTTTCCATGTCAGGGCTCTCACAAGGTAGCCCCATATATATTTTCCAACTACCTATTATAACTAAAACTTTTATGACAGGGAAGATGCAGACTAGGTGGCACAGAAAACAATAATCAGTTTGAGCAAATTTTGGCCAGCATGCCACAAGACCAATCAAAACCTATGTTTATTCCAAGCATGCCCATTACATTCTATGAAATCTCTGACTTTACCTTTCACTCTATGTCTATTCCAAATTCTTTATGTCACGGTTATCACTAGATGGACATGCAAATATTACTTCTACTGCCTATTGAGGCTTTAGTCAATCTAAGCTTTTTTATAATTAAAATATACTATTGTGTGAATTCAGCTACTTGCATGGATAAGCCATTTACAATATCTTTGCTTGGCTTTATCTTTCCCCAGAGCACTTTCTACCTTATTGATGTCAATTCCAATAAGGATTTTTCTCTTAGTCCTGACAGTTAAATTAACTTCCTTTATCTTTTGAGGCAATGCAACTTCAAGAACTAGTTTCTGGGAACAGGAGAACCAAAGTTAGCTGCACAATCACTGCTGGAAATAAAAAGCTGGTACAGATAAAGGAAAGTGACTATTTTCACTTTGCAAACAGAATACAAAGCAGATTTTAAGCAAGAGCTCCAAATATCAGTAGCCCTAACTTATTAGTATTAGAGGCGCAGTGGCACAAGCAGTTGAGACACTCAGCTTGATGGTTGGAAGGTTGGCAGCCTGAGTTGAAGACCCAGCGCTGCCGTGCAACAGGGTGAGCTCCTGTTGTTTGACTCAGCTCCCACCATCCTAGCAGTTCGAAAGCATGCAAATGCAAGTAGATAAATAGGCAGGAAAGGTAAGTGTCCATGTGCCTTTGGCATCTAATCATGCTGGCCACATGACCATGGAAGCATCTTCAGGCAAACGCTAGCTCTTCAGTTTGGAAACAGAGATGAGCACTAGACCCTAGAGTCAGTCATGGCTTGCAAGGAAACCTTTTTAATTTATTAGTATGAAGTTATCTCAAAATATTCATCTGCCAAGCAATATGAAGAGAATTTATGGATCCCAGGGCAGCAATCCATGAGGGAAGACTATAAACCAATATCTCACAGAAATCTGAAGTACAGAAACCCTTAATCTGTAGAGGCCTGTTGAAAATTGCTTCAGTTTTCCCTCTCCTTTTATGTAATTCCTAATCTCCCCAAAATTAGTTTCCACTCAGGCATCTTCAAACCAATTTTCATTCAGTTAATTTATCCCCAACATGGAGATATCAGACATATCTCTCACCCACTCACTCATTTGTTTTTAATTAAACTAATTCTCTCGAGTCCAGTTGGATTGAGATGGTATATAAATTTCATAAATAAATAAATTTCATAAATATATAAATCCCAAATATCCCAATATTAATTGCTCATCAAGACCTTTTCAGTAATTTTATTCCCAACACTGACTGTCATTCTGAACTGTCATTCAACACTGATTGTCTATCTGAAACAAACTCAGTCCATTTTTTTCTATCTATGCACTTAAAGAAGCAAAACTTAAACAAAAAAGCAAGAGCAATATATGTGCTCTACCCAGTGCTTTAACAGTGGAAAAGACAATTACCTATCTAACTATACTTCATACATTTCCTGAATATATCCTGGAAATTGTGAGATGTCAAAGTATGAAACAGCAGACCTTTTATGTTTTCCACCCTGTGTCATCTGACAATTTAGGTGCCTTCATGGGGACAAGTAATGACAAACCCTGCAAATTGTTTTCCTATGTTTTACTTTGAATAAACATACTGATGTTAGAATCTTAAGACATGTTCTTTAATCTGAGATAAAAGAACAAACAAAAGCAGTGTCCTTTGAATTTTATATTATGGATTTTTTTCTCAAGATATTGATTTAGGATACAGAAGTCCAAAATGAAGTTTTGAAATCACTATAAACTATTAGAACAAAATTGCATTATGCAACAAGGTGATATAATAAACCAACCAATTCACCCCACCCTCTTTTTAGAACATTACTTGGTGGAAAGCACAATTAATGAAATAGGAAGTCAAAAGATAACTGGAATAATAGGCAAGTTTAGCCTTGGAAAACAAAATGAAGCAGGGCAAAGGTTAATAAAATTTTGTTAAGAGATTACACTGGTCATAACAAATACACTTTTCCAACAACCTAAGAGGCAACTCTACACATGGACACCACCAGATGGTTAACACTGAAATTGATAATATTCTTTGCAGCCAAAGATGGAGAAACTCTATACAGTTAGTAAAACAAGACCTGGGGGTGACTGTGGGTCAGGTCATGAGCTTCTTATTGCAAAATTTAGGCTTAAATTGAAGAAACCAATGAAAACCACAAGGCCATTCGGGTATGACCTCAATCATACCCCTTATGAATATACAGTGGAAGTGAGGAATAGATTTAAGGGATTAGATCGGGTAGAGTACCTGAAGAACTACGGACAGGAGTGCGTAACCCTGTACAGGGTCAGCTACTAAAACCATCCCAAAAAAATAGAAATGCAAGAAAGCAAAGTGGCTGTCTGATGAGGCTTTACAAATAGCTGAGGAAAGAAGGAAAGTGAAAGGCAAG
>JANHZU010005089.1:86407-101308 GCA_032468055.1 Acrochordus granulatus | reverse complement strand
CAATCCTGTGGCCACTGTTGAGTTTTCCAAATTTGCTGGCATATTGAGTGCAGCACTTTCACAGCATCATCTTTTAGGATTTCAAATAATTCAGCTGGAATATCATTACCTCCGCTAGCTTTGTTGTTAATAATATTTCCCACTTGACTTCACACTCTAGGATGTCTGGCTTTAGGTCAGTGACTGCACCGTCATGGTTATCAGGGACACTTAGATCTTTCTTGTATAGGTCTTCTGTATATTCTTGCCATCTCTTCTTAATCTCTTCTGCTTCTCTTAGAATTTTTGTCTTTGATATCTCCAATTTTCTCGAAGAGATTTCTAGTCTTTTCCAGTCTATTGTTTTCCTCTACATCTTTGTACTGTTTCTTTAAGAAGGCCTTCTTATTTCTCCTTGCCATTCCCTAGAAATCTGCATTCAACTGGGTATATCTTTCACTTTCTCCCTTGCCTTTTGCTTTCTTTTTTTCCTCACTATTTGTAAAGCCTCATCAGACATCCACTTTGCTTTCTTGCATTTATTTTTCTTTGGGATGTTTTAGTATCTATCTCTTAAACAATGTTATGCACCTCCATCCATACTTCTTCAGGCACTCTATCCTTAAGTCTATTCATCACCACCACTGTAAATTAATATAGAGTGAATACATGATTGAGGTCATACTTGTATGGCCTAATGGTTTTCCTTATTTTTTTTTCAATTTAAGCCTGAATTTTGCAATAAGAAGCTCATGATCTGAGCTACAGTCAGCTCCAGGTCCTGTTTTTACTGATGTATAGGGATTCTTTATCTTTGGCTGCAAAGAATATATTTTGGTGTTGACCATCTGGTGATGTCCATGTGTAGAGTTGCCTCTTGGGTTGTTGGAAAAATTTTTGGTATTCCAGTTATCTTTTGACTTCCTCCATCCCTTATGATGAAAAGGACATTTCCAAGATGTTGATGTTCAATCTTGCCCTCTTGTGTTTGACCGCATCCAGCTTACCTTGATTCATAGATCTTATACTCCAGGTTCCTATGCAATATTGTTCTTTACAGCACTGGACTTCCCTTTCACCACCAGATACATCCACAGATGAGCATCCTTTTGGCTTTGGTCCAGCCGCTTCACTCTTTCTGGAGCTACTTGTAATTTCCCTCTTTTCTTTCCCAGTAGCATATTGGGCACCTTCTGACCGGAGGGGCTAATCTTCCAGCATCATATCTTCTAATCTGTCCATGAGGTTTTCTTGGCAAGGATACTGGAGTGGGTTGCCATTTCCTTCTCCATTGGATCATGTTTTGTCAGAACTCTTTGCTATGACCTGTCCTTCTTGGGTGGCCCTGCCCGGCATAGCTCATAGCTTCATTGAATTATGCAAGCCCCTTTGCCCAGACAAGGCAGTGATCCACGAAGGGGTTAGGGATAGATCTAATGTTTTCTCTGATTTTCATATAATAGCTGACTCTCATACACCTTCCAATATTTTAGCATTCTTTGTTTTATTTACCTAATTAGAAATGTATTTTGTTTCCAAATTAGTAGCCAGACAATAAGGAAAATATTTGGACTAGCCTTTGGTCCAATGAAGAGCTTAAGCAAAACCTTTTTTTAAATTATACCAGGCTGGAACTAAATAGTCACTGCTGACCTACCAGAATAATCTCATCTGCTCTCTATCTTCTCCTTCTCTCAGTCACCTTTCCTAACCTGGTGCATGATAGTTGTGCTGGTATTAGAACTTCCATAACTTCCAAGGAAGTTCAACCGTCCAATGGTTGAAATTTATGGGAGTTATAGCTCAAAAGAGGTGACAGACTCCATGTCAAGAAGTACCAGTCCTGTGATATAAAATATATGCCCCCATTTTTCAACTACCATTTCCACTGATTACTGCTTTTTGTTAAGTTTTGCTGGTTTATGCCCCATAAAGCATCTAAGCTCCAAGCTCGGAGCCCTGAATAAACAGAATTCATCAACTTTTCTCAGAATAGCGTTTACTGTTTAATCCCATTTATACAAACTAGCTTTAAAATTCCCGCAAGAGTTGTTAGGATTTAATCATTAATTTCTGATGTTCTTACTAGACTTAGAACATTAGGACACAATATTTTCATTAATTGAAGAAAGTATCAGTTCATCTCTTCAAAAGAGATTGACTTTTAATCATTTTCCACATTCTCTAACATTGTGATGACAATAAGAGTAAGAAGAGAGTGAATGGGAGTAGGAGTGAAGCTGAGTAGGAACATCCAAGCAGGAAGCCCAAAAAGTCTAAATTGGCCCACTCCCTCTACATTGAATGTGTGATGAAGCCCAAGACCTTATTTATTTATTTTTATTTCTTTATTTAATTTATATGCTGCTGAAATCCAGAGACTCTCGGCGGCTAAATTAATTGTTTTTAGAAACAATTCTAAAAACATTAATTAAAAACATTTGAAAAATAAAATAAAACATTAAAATAAAAAAATCCAGTGCTATTAACTAATTTAACTAAGCTGTCCCTTATTTTCTGTGTATAGACTTTATTTTTAGATTTCCCAACACACTCCTTTTTGTAGTTGTATCTAGCAATTTTGCTTCATTGACCTTATAAATCAACATCTTGTGAAAACTTTCTCCATGTGTTCCCCCAGTCCTGGGCTACAGCATTTGAAACAGCTTGCTGGATATCAGAGGTATATACTCTGCGTGGTCTGCCAGATCTGTCATCTGGTTCTTTTTCTCTCTTTTCTGGTGTGGTACTTGCCTTGTATGATTTTGTTCTTATTTTATTATATTGTGAGTTGCCCAGAGCTGTTCAGGAGTTGGGTGGTGCCACATCAAATAAAATAAAAAATAAATAAATAAGATTGCAATTTCCTAGTTACTCCACGTGTTTCAGGATTGGTACAAGTTTTGTTAAGGTAGTGTGGTGGAATCTGGAGCTGAGTTGAGGGGAGGAGTTTTAAGACTGGCTAGCCTTGATTCACTGATGAGGAGGGAGAGGCTGAAAAAATATCCTTCCTAAATTTTGCAGTGCTTATCTAGTAGTTCTGTAGTAAATGCATTAGTCTGGTGATATTCCTGTCAATAAGCGAGTAGCAATAAACATACCACTCTGATTAGTTCCTTGTATGGTTTCTAGTTCCTTGCGCCTGACAGACAGATATACCAAATAATTTCTATTGTATTACAGCTGTAGGGAGAAGTCATTGCTAGAAAGATTAGGAATTCCCCAAATGATCAGACTAGGTGGTGTCAGAATATTCAGCTGACTGTTGCTGTTGTTGCTATTTTATGAAAAACCCTTACAAGAGGGGTCTATAAGTGAGTTTTACATTATCTCCCTTCCTAGTCCATCACAATCCCTCAGAATGAACTTCTGCATTTTGGTTTCACTACATTTTGAAGAAGGAAACCTAAGGAAATTGTAGGATAGTCTATCATTGGCTTGATTACAAATAAAATGAAATAATAATAAAAAAAGAATTCATGCCAAATCAGAAGTAACCATACTATCCACATTTATGAAGCAACCCCACATTATGTAATAATCTTGCCACTGTATGGCCGTCAGAAGAATGCCCATCCCTGATTTAAACTGATTGTTCTTTGCAATATGTGAGCTTACCATGTTTTGTAATTCTTTACAAAGAGATGTTTTTTTAACCCAGCATCAGGATTTCACATTTATTATACCAAATGATATATTTTAGGTGTGAAAAATAAAGTTGCTAGGAGACTTACCAAAAACATCACTGTCTTCCGAAGGCTCCTGGGTTAACCGGATTGCTTTGGAACTATCCTTATTTTTAGCCTCCTGAGCATTTGCATGAGTATTCTGAAAAGTCATATTATAGACAAGTTAAACAATATCCATTACATATAACAAAAGTTTGCTATTTAGCAAATCATGGTTGTGCAAACATTTTCAGCTGATGGCTATGTCTGGGATTTCTGACATGTTTGGACCACATTCCAAAATCTGGGAAGGGCCAGAAAAAATACATCAAATTACAATTCATTAAATGCTTCTAGTTGACCGGTAGAGTTGCATCATGAAGTGGGAGTTTCCCTTTCCCTATGATATGTATTAAACCCATGTTTAAACATAGCCAGTCTACCTGCTGATGGGGTTGTGGGTTTGCACAGTGACATCAGAATCTCCCCTTCTGCTACATTGTTAATAAAGCTGCTCCCTCTTTCAAAGCCAAGTATCTGAGCTGAATTCCCTCAGAGACATCATGAGTACAAAATGAATCTGGCTTTGAAGAACTGGATCTTCTGCTGTAGAGAGCAAAATGACCCTAGAGGACAATGCCCAGGACCTACAGTTCAGAGAGTATGCCAATACTGGTGATTATATGAATGATTTGGATTGATCCCATCTCCTAAGGGGTCATTAAGCATGCTACCAATGGAATAGTTAGCGAAATATGTAAAATTTGCCAGTATAAAAAATAAAAAACTTTGTTAACACTGGTATAACTAAGGATGAATTAAGGCTGACTCAGGTACTGGCTGCAGATCAGATTCAGATACTTCATTGGCCAAGCATGATTACACAGGCAAGGAATTTTACTCTGGTACAGCAACTCTCAGTGCACTTGCAAGACAACAGTGAACAGACTATTACAAAGCAATAAATGAAGATACAGCAAAGTGGGCATCCAAAGTACGCAGCCAGTAGAAAAGGAATATTATAAAGTATAAAATTAGAGACTTATATATTGATAAGTATGTAAACACATTAGACAGAACTACTGGGTTATTCCATATAGCGTGAGTCAAGTATTCAGCTGAATGATAAGATGGGGGAGAAAGCTGTTCCTGTGTCTAGTTGTTTTAGTATGCAATATCCTATAATACCATCCCGAGAGAAGAGGTTCAAACAAATTGTGACCAAGAATAAAGGGATCTGCAGATATCTACTCTGCCCTTTTCTTGACCCTTTTGATATACAGGTCCACTATGGAGGGCAGGCTAGCTGCAATTATTCTTTCTGCAGTTTTGAACATTCTTTGGAGTCTAAACCTGTCCTGCATGGTTGTTGCACTAAACCAGACAGTTATAAATGTACAAAGAACAGACTTCATTATTTTCTCTGTAGAATTGTATCAGCAGCTCTTGAGGTTGAACTTCTTGAGCTGATGCAGGAACTATATCCTCTCACATGCCTTTTTAATAACGGTGCTAATGGCATTGTCTTGAGAGATTTAGAGCTCAGGAACTTGAAGGACTGCAGTGCTGAAATCATGTTGCTGAATATGGTAAGAGGCAGTGAAAGAGGAGGACTCTTCCTAAAATCCACTGTCATCTCCACAGTTTTGAGTATATTCAGTTCTAAGTTGTTCTGACTGCACCACAGAACCAGCTGTTCAACTTCCAATCTGTACATAGCTCATCCCTATTTGTAATGAGTCCAATCATTATTGTGTCATCTGCAAACTTCAGAATTTTAATAGAAATTTAATCCTAGAGGTGCAGTCATTGGTGTAGAGGGAAAAGAGTAATGGAGAGAGCACACAGCCCTGAGGTGCTCCACTACTGATTGTCCGAGTACTAAGTGTAATTTTTGCTAGCCTCACCTGTTGCTTCCTGTCTGACAGAAAGCTGGTTATCCACTTAAAGGTATGGGAAGGCACAGTGAGTTGGATCAGTTTGTAGTAAAGAATGGCTGGGATGATGGTGTTAAATGGTGAGATGAAGTCCACAAAAAGGATTTGTGCATAGGTCTTTGGGGAGCCAAGATGTTGCAAGATATAATACAATGTCATATTGACAGCATTGTCTGCTGACCTGTCTGCTTGATAGGCAAACTGAAGAAGGTCTAACAGCAAATCTGTGGTGGCTTTCAGATTCTCAAAGGTCTTCATGATCACAGATGATAAAGTGATGGATCTAGTCATTTAACCCACTGATAGAGCCTTTCTTTGGGACAGGGATGATGGAAGCAAGAAGAGACATAGCACAGCTCCTGTGATCTATTGAAAATTTGGGTAAGGATAGGAGCTAGCTGTGTAGCACAGGTTTTCAGGCATGAAGGGGTCACTCTGTCTGGACCAAGTGCTTTCCTGTTTTTTTGGTTTTTGAAATAGACTTCAGACATCTTTCATATGAAATGAAATGAAGATGATGTCAAATGCAGGTGGCAGAAAAAGGTTGTTCAAGTATTTTTGAACTGTGGTTAGATGCAGGTTTTGGTTGCCACCAGGTGAAGGTGGTAACCCTGAACAGAAGAATATTGAGGATTTGCCCTCAATATTCTTCTATTTAATGGGCATTAAATATTTAGACAATATTTAATGGGCATTAAATATTTAGACAATATTTAATGCCCATTAAAAGGTTCAAACTGCTTTGAAATTTGATCCCTGATCCTAAGTGAGAGTGAAATGAAAAACAGCATAACATCTCTCCAGATGGAGTAATAAGAATAGTCTTCCTTAGGCAGTCAGCAGAATACATAAATAGTTTCAAACTGGGAAGAGAATGAGATGCAAATGCTGGTCTTGTTCCTTCCTCTCCCTGATGTTCATGATTCAACTGAAGAAGTTTGCTTGAACTTGAATACAGATTTCCATGTCATCTAGGACACAGCATATGACTGATGCTATCAAATTATTACAAATAAATGTCGGGAAATTGGAGTTTTTTGCTTTTAATGAGCAAATGCATGTTTACTAACATGCTCTTGAATATTTCTTTATCACACTGTGAATTGAAATTAGGCCCCACTAAGTGGCAGTATGACCTAGAAACTAGCATGTAGGCCCTGTGAAAGTGGTGTTCTAATTCATACTTTCAAGCTGCTTTTCTATGTTATACTATATTATTAATAGACCAATTTGAATGCACTCCAACAGGCAAATTCAATAGCTGCCAAAGGACTTGATGAAGATGTTCAAGATCAATTTTACCTCTGAATAGTCAAAACTGCCTCACCTTATTTTGTCCTATTTTTAATTCAGTTTTCCATCTTTTAAAAAATAAAAAGTGTAATTTCTAAACAGCACCAATAAAAAGAATGAACTCAAAGAACATTATTTGACAAGTTATAGTGTTTAAACAAATATTTTTTTCAAAGCAATCTGCAGCAAGCCAAAATCCTATATTCAGAAATTTAATCCTTGTCAGTGGCAAGGAAAAAAATACTAAGAGTTATTCCAATTTGACCCTATGCAATGTACATTTAGATGTAAAGACTGTTGAAGGATTATTTCTCTTAAAATGTTTGAAATAATCAGGTCTTTTCTTTGTAATTTTAAAAGAGATGCACTGATTTGTTAATATTTTACATTTGCTAGTATGTTACATTCTGAGAGATGGGCAAAGATGATGGCATAAGACAAACACCATACATATATCCCAAGAAACCACAAGGTATGGGTATAATCACAGTCTAAAGTAAATCATACACTATTGGTTGGCTGCAGATAACTTCTTGGTTCTGGATGGTTTGTGTACTGTATTTCTGCAAGCTACACACATCTGAGATAAGTGCCATGCTAAGTGACTGCCATCCATCACTGAATAACCACTCAACAGTAGAATGGAGATGATGAGAATTCTGTACCTATATAGGACTGATATATCTTTTCATCACTTAACCGGCAAAAAGCCAAAGGAGCCAAACTCCTATATTCAGACCACATCAGACTCCCTGAAAATTTACAACATTCTAAACAGTTGCAAGTTTTCAAATGCTAACCAATAATTAAAATCAAGGATCAACAACAGTGTGTATATGTTTGTGTGAATTGAGACTGGTGATTAACTTACGTTGGCATCAGCTTACAACCATTAACTAAATTATGTCAGGTATAAAAATAATGCTGTGTTACATCAAGGCTGCTAAGAAGAAAAGAAAGCAATCATTAATTTCCAAGTTTTGAAAATATAACGTACTGCTATTAAAGTAGAAACATTTTCATTAGTGATGGATATTATATCATATTCTGATCTTGTGATGGATAGAAAACAAAAAGATATTAGTATGTAGTATTTATATTAACAATCTTCTAACTTTCTAAAGTTAAACTGGACTCTATTTAATTGCATATGTTACGTGTATCGTTGTGCAATTTTGATGTACTTCATTTTGAATTTCAGTTCAATCCCTATTTGCAATACATTCGGAGGCTCATTATAGGCACATTAGTTTGACTGGAGTTGGATAGACACTTTTAACGTTTTCAATTTTAACCCAGATGTTTTATCTTCTTTATTGGTGCCCTTAGATATACTACATGCTACTGCTTGTAATTAATGAAAAGAGCAAGAAAATAATATTCACTTCATATTAACTCAGTGGGCTGGAGAGGCTCATGACAAGCTTATGATGCATTTTAATGAGAGTCTTAAATAACATCATGAGATTTCCACTAAAATTTAATTAACTTGGTTTTTATTATAATCCAAATTAAATTAGAATTTGATTCCCATAATTGCAGATATCCAATTTAACAACAAATATTTTAGGAACAATTCCAATTATGGTCATGTGCAGCACATAGATCTATACAAAACTCAGATGAGCATGGCACCAAATATTAAATAAGAAGCCAAAGTATACATGAACCCTGTAAGAGAAGAATCAATTAAGGTGCTAAAGTCTATCTAGACTAATATGGAATAGGGTATGAGGCCAGAGAATAAAAAAGTTAAATACCTACACCAAAGAAAGGGGATACAAAGAATGTTCAAATTAGCAAACACACCAAAGCAAAGTCTAGTTTAAGATTTCAAAAATCCAATTATCCCCAAACACAAAATAAGTTTTCTTTACAACAGCTACATTTCTGTCAGTACCGACATCATATTTCAATCTAGTCTTTGAAAGAATTAATCCAATGCTTATGAGTGAGACTTTCTCCTTCTTCCTCTCCTTCAATCCTCTACAGATGTACATTTACATACCATTCAATAGACACAATAAAAAACCTAAGAAGGAAACCTAGAACATAGTATCAACACTCAAAGAACCATGCAGAAAACAATACTTTAATCAAGTATTAACCACCAAGAAGAAAAGCATACCCCCAACAAAATGGCAGGACAAACTACTATATATAAACATTTACTCACACTTTTGATGTTTACTAGCGAGATGATGAAAATGTCTGCAAACAAAAAAGCAAGCCGAGCAGGCACCAAGAAATCAACAATCCTACATGTACTTCAAAATATGATCTGGGATGGGAATGAGGGTGGATGCAGGAGAAAGGGAAATCATTCTCTCCATCCATTGTTTCCACAGGTGTACCACTGGATTCTACCCTAAGTTCTTATATTTGGCAAAATACCAATTCCTTAAAAATTGGCATTATTTTGAACATAAACATGAATCTGTCTTGAAAGCCAAACCACAAATTGGGTCAGACATTATCTGGAAACAGATTGATTGATGGTTGATCAATCAAAGGTTGATGGCCTGACATAAACTTATTTCATTGAAACCAAACATAATTGTTTGGTGTCAGTGAATCAAAGCTGTGTCACAAATAACTCAGAGAAACTTCTACCTTTGTATTTAAGTGGAAAATGGAAATATATCTTTAATAATAATATTTTAAGAAAGAATAATGTTGCTAAGGAAAGCCTTTGGCAAGAATTAATCTTATTCCTTAGTGGTTCTCAGATATTCAATGGCTCCTTTTGCTTATTCTGAATTTTCAGTTTTTCAGCATTGAATAAAAGGCAATCCTTCCCAATTATTTGCTATCAAAATGAGAGGGAATTACTTTTGAAATGACAAAGGTAAAGTAGAGATGATTTTTAATTCAATTGTTTTACACAATTTTTTTTTTAAATTAATGTATCCACACTATTTAGGAGTATCCAAATACTTGTATGAAGAGTCATCTATGGCACCTTGGCTGGAACGTGGGTGTAAAAAGGAACAATTACAATTTCAGCATTACCTGTTTAAATGAATTCTATTAACTCTTACATCACTGGTCTGGAATTGTTCTGTATTTGTGACTGTTTTGTTATGTGATATTAGAACTAATTAAGAAGTAACAGTGAAACTCATGCAACATCTGACTTTTAAAGCACAAGGAGAAAAGAATTTTAATGGAAAAGAGTGAAGCAACCCTTCCAATTATATATGTTTCTAGAATTCTGTTTTTACCAAAACAAAAGGCCTAGAGATGGCAGATCAATCTTAAACCAGTCTTAATTCATCAAATAAGCATAGCAAAAAAATTCTGCATGATAACACTCATTATTATGGTTACAGGAGCCCTGTATTCTACCCAATTCAATTCAATGTATTGAATTATTAGGGCCACCCATTTCATTGTCTCTGGACAGCTTAAAAAATACAAACCCCCCCAATAAAAATGGTTAAAAATGAACATAAATAACATTTAAAAACAACCAGAATAATAGCATAAAAATGATAAATATGTTAACAAACAAATCTAAACCTAAAAGAAATGATATGGCTATTTAGATTTTTAAGAAGTGCTTTGAAAAGCAATTGAATCAAGCTAAAAACTCAGGAAGAAAGTTGGGAACCACACAAGGAGAGCAAGCCTACAGATGAAGATGCAAGCCAGATATAACAGCTATTTTACTTTTTCTCTCTGGTTCTGTCTCTCTCTTACAGCCCCATACAAAGAACAGTGTACCAGACCAAAATTGTTATTTTCCTGTCAGAGGTAGCTGCAACACAAGCTCTGCTATAGACTGCAGTGAGGAAAAAAATATTGTTGTTAAAAACGTGTGATTGGTGGCTCCTTTGGGTTTGCAGAACTAGAGTTCCTAAGGTTTTTGTCTTTTAATGGTTCTGTCCCATTTTACAAACATCAGAAGCAGCTTGAACTGCTATGGAAGAAATCTCTCACATTAAACAACAGAAAGGTCACAAAAAATAAAAGGTACAAATTAATTACTTAATTGATTGCATAGATCTCATGCAGTTTCCTTGTATGATCACAGCCAATAATCTATTAATTAGACTGCGGCAACTAATAAAGATGATTGGAGGGCAAGGCTGCTTTATTTCAGCATTATTTTACTTTTTCCCCTTAAAACCATTCTCGAGCCATAATTCAAGTATTTTTGAAATGCGGCAAGGTTTCAACATTTGTCGGGAATTTCATATGTTTTCTAACCCAGTCAAACTGTGTATTTTTTTTGTCTCACATTTCTACGAAAGATTTTTTGCTACGGTTTTTACAGACAGTTTTGAAAATAAAGTACATTTGTTGATGATCTGAGAATTTTTTAATACTAATTAAATGCAGTGAATCAAAACAAAACAATGGGGGATGAGTTTTGAACCCACATCTCTTGCGGGACACTATAGCTCTCCTTTGCAATTTCATCAGCTCTTGAATCCTAGGTTGGGAACTGGACACAGAGGCATTTAATGCCACCTGGGGGCATTTTATATTTGGATATTCATTCAGGCTTGGATATTAGTGTGCTATTATTATTTCAACAAATGCAAATAGCTTAAATAGTTATGTTTGGTACTGTCAAAGCATCAAAAATGCCATCACAAGGTTATGAATTTTATTACTCCCCCGGTAGGGGCCACAAGGCAATATATTTCCCAACTGCAACAACTCCGCGAGGTAGGCTGGGCTAAGACGCTGGTCCCAAGCCCCCAATGAGCACTTGTGGTTGAGGATGGACCAGAAACTGGGTCTCTCCACTTCTACTCCAATACATTATAGGATTTGCTATACCATACAAGTTTTCCTATTCTTTCGGCATTCTTTCAACACATACTGACCATGCTGGATATTTGAATTCCGCCAAAGACCTTACTAGGGAATGCACATTCGAGAATGCGCAGAACGCTAACAAAATAAGTATCAGCAACCCCAATTAAAAAAAGAAAAAGGCGTATATTGTCTTGGATGCTGAATGAAGCCTAGTCCTAAAGAACCATCAGTCATTGTTTTTGAATAAATGTCAGATTTTTTTTTTGAAAACAGAGCCTCACTCTATTGAAACTGTATTTTGACGAAAGAAAGAGAGTGAAACCAGAGGTTCTATTTTGTCTCTTAAACACAGAGACTTTACTAAGACAGGATCAGCGTGTAAAGATCCTTCCCCTTCTTTATCCCTTGCTATTTGGCCTGGTATTGACAGAGGGCTCAGAGGTTCAGATATGATGGAGTTTCCAACAGTAAGTGACCTACTTAAACTCTATGAAATCAGATATTTGGTGATCATTGTTTAATGGATGCTGTATCGGTATGTAAAATTAATGAAGGGGAAAAAAAAGAATTATAATACGGCAGTCCTCAACTTATACTAAGGTCAGTGTGGTTGCAAAGTGACTCAACACATGACTAGACCCAATTTCATAACCATTTTACCATGGTCATAAAGTGAATCATGTGGTCATTAAATGAGTTTGGTTTCCCTGATTGATGTTTTTTGTCAGAAACTAGCCGGGAAGGTCACGAATTATGATCAAGTGACCACAAGATGCCATAACCGGTTGTAAATGCAAGCTGGTTACCAAGCAATTGAATTGCGATCACATTATCACAGGTGTAGTGTAACAGTCATAACTTCAAAGGCAGATCTTAAATCACTTTTTCTGAGGCCGTTGTAACTGTGAACCATTATGAATGGTCATAAGTGGAGGACTATTGGTACGATTTCTTAGACCTGTATATTAAAACTCACAGTAGTTTAATGATACATATATCCACTCTGAAAACATGTTTATTCAATAAAGTAACGAATCAATGTGAGCATCTCTTAGTGATTATAATGAATTAATATTAATAATTAATATATTACTGTAAGGAATCAATATGAGAATCTGTTTATTATACTAAGAATGGCAGGCAGGTGAATAGGAATAGAAAGGCTCATGTACACGTCACTATTATGAATTGTGTAACTCCAAAAAGCAGCTTTTATTTGCCAAGGTGAAATTTATGTTAAATTTACTCCTGAAACCACTTCACGGAGTTCTGGGCTGTGAACTTGCTTGGATTGTCCTTCTTCTCCCCTACAGCATGTTGTCTTATGAGTTTTACTCTTTTCTTTTCCAGTCATTCATCATATTCTAAGTTATGATCAACACAGTCAAGTAACAGTGATGTTATCCATCACTTGAAAGGATGTTTAAATTTTTAAAGATGATTTCCTTTTTTGCCAGGTTAAACAGTGAACAAGCTAACGGCATTTCTGTGGTTCTTACTTAAACGGACATTAAAGAATTCATTTTTAGTATTATTTTGTCCTCCTTTCAGTAACAGTAATTACCATATAATGGAAGAACATTTTCCAAGATTTAAAGAAACATTAGCGCCACTATACTACCAGCTTAAGTACTGAAGCAAAACAGACATTTCTTTCTCTCTTTAAAATCTTCCTCAAATGTCTTCCTTAGAATCTCTTTAATCTAAATAATTTGTCAACAAATCCCTAACTTAGTTTTTAGGTGTTCCAATGGTCAGAACAAAAGGTAGAGATTATTCCACATCAGTGATGTACAACCCATACATATTTAAATATTTGTGTGTGTGTTTATAGTTATATGCATATGCAATATTGCTCAATAAGCAGATAATTAAAAAGTGGTAAGAGTCACGATGAGTAAAAGATCCTATTTGCTATGCATAACAGTGCTTTAGATTTACAAAATATTGGTCAACCTCAACAAGTCAACTGTGTAGCCAAGTAGAAAGCCATCACATGGCTTCCCCAATTTCAGAGAATTATGAATTTCTATGAAAACATTGAACTCACAAGGAAATGATTCACTCAAATACCATACCAAGGAGTGCCTTCCACTCCCAGGTAACATCTGATTCATCTCCAAATAAGCATTCCTATTCTGCCGGAAATTATTTTAGAAAAGGAAAAGATAAATTACATATACACTATTTAAAAAGCATATTTGTTTTAATGCTTCTGAAAGAGCGTTTGATTGTTGAAAAAGCTTCACCTTAGGGCATCTTCTGGACTTGTATCTCCCATTTTCTATGAAATCCTGAATTTGCCAAGGTTGTATCACTATAATTTAAAAATTAATTCTCCCCGCTGCCAAAATAAATTACAGGAGTGGATTGTCATTTTTTAAAAATAATTAAGTCTCCATTAGATCGAATGCATCTAATTGCTACCCCGCATGTTATATTTTGAAGCCCTTAATGCCTCTGGAAACTAAACAAAAAAAGTGGCAAGAAGAGAACTGTCCCCCAAAGAAACAGATTGTTTGTCCTGGTCTTAAGCTCGCGACGATAAACCTACGACACGCACAAGCTGCTTCAAGAACCAAGGCGTCACGCAACCTGAGGCAGCCTTGGGGAGAGCGAGGCCACAGGAGCAATCATGCCTTGGGGAGCAGCACCACGTGGCCTTTTTGGGTGGCAGCTGTGGTGTGAAGTCAAGTCTACTTCAGGCCCAGCCTTGGTGTTCAGAATTTACTTTTTCAAAAAGTAAAACGCCTTCTCCCACCAGCCAACACGGCTGACAATCAATTTTTATTTTATTTTCAGCCACACCCAACTGCAGACCAATTCTGAAGTTACTCACTGAAATAGTTTTGCATGTGAAGCATGTGGTGTTTAAGATCCCCCCTAAAATTAAATTAGCTTCTCTCACGTGTATGGGAAAAGCGCTAATAAATTGTTCTCATGTGAGTGGTAACTGCTAAGAGGATCATGAAAAATATGAATTTGGTGGAGAATGTCTTTCTTCTGATGTAACAGTGTGCTGTACGCAAAGCAATACGATGGTTCCAAACCCTGTATGAAGGAGGAATAATCATGCTAGCTTCTATCCACTACTCTAACATTTGACAAAACCCTTAGTCTGCAGAAATAATTATTTTATAGGGGAATGGGGGAGTGGTGATAGGCTGCAGCAAGGAGGAAATTACAAAAGTGGAGAAAAATATTCACAAATACCCAAACCCAGGCTAGAAGAGAACAGAAAGGAGATGGATTGT
>JANHZU010005089.1:68535-86307 GCA_032468055.1 Acrochordus granulatus | reverse complement strand
AGAAGAGAACAGAAAGGAGATGGATTGTGAAGGGGGCATCAAAAATAACTTACTATTTGTTAATGTTTTGTAAATTGCCAAATTTTAAGAGCAATTTAAGAGAAGCTGATTTAAGGCAAAGAAACCACACATCTTCTTTTCCTGGATTTTATTGAACAAGATTAGCTGTCTTCAAAATTAAACCAGAATTCTGTCTTTAGACAAAAATAGTCAAGATCATCATTCCCATTAATAGTTTTAAGTGTCATTGTTTTCTTTTCTTATTTCCATAAATGGCTTTATTTTGTAAATTTGTTTCATCTGATGTACAGATTAAAATTTTATTATTAAAATAATGTGATATATCCATTTCTTGCTTGACTCCAGTGAAAGCATTAGTTCTATTAATGGCAAAGGGACATTTGCACAAATCTAGTTTGTTTCCCATCCACATTTTACATTGTTGGAGAAAACTTTTTTAAAATTTATTTGAAGTGAAACCATTGATGCGTATCTTTCAGTGAGGTAATTTAGTCAACAGTAATCTCATTTAGCTGCATGTTATCTTTTTACTAAGAAGAAAAGTTATGAGACTCCATTGAATGCTTTGCTGAGGTCCAAGTACACAATGTTTGTGGTATTTCCTTCCTCTATCCAAGATGCTGATATAAATTATGATTTGTTGGTTAAGAAACCAAAGAATTAGAAGGCACTGAGGTCTTAGTTCTGCAGACAACAATTTAGTGTTGATGGCCTAGGTTTTGTCTGCAGTAAAGATTCTAATCCATGTGGTCTTTTCTGAAAATCCTCCAATATAGCCCATACAAGACCTGAATAAGTGATTACAGGAGAGCTGTAATTTATTGCTGAGGTATTCTGAAACCTAACAAGCTATATCACACAATATTATTATTGTTTTACAGTGGCAGGAAGCAAGAAAATTCTATTGTCTTAGATCAAAAGGCTCTGCTAAATAACATATAGATCACAGGGAAAGGCAATGTTAAGAATAATCTAAAAAATTAAGTTGTTATTCATTTTCTATTTTATGATTAATTTTATCCCTGCCTTTCCATCTATTTAAACATTTAAGGCAGCTTAAGGGAGTTGAAGATGATTTGCTTTTGAAGAGTAGTTTATTCCATTTTCTAATGTTAGATATGATAACAGTTTGGAAAAAAAATGAGCTCTGAAGTCATACTGAACCCTGCTGAAAACAGAAAACAACACTTACTCAATCGACCTACCTCATCCACACCAGTTTTATCACCTGCAACCACAAAGAAGCTGCTACTTCCTGTCATTGCATTTTTCACTACAATTAAACACTGTCTATCAAAAGTAAAAGTACTTCAAAAATATTTCTTTACTGTTTCAGAAACAAAGAGGTGATTGAAGAGAACTTTGTAAAGACCACACAGATTTTGTGAAAACACTTTAGCAACAACAGCCTAGATTGATGACATTCTGGTAGGACTTCAAATCATACTTCAGTGATGAAACTTTGTGAAGAACTTTCACTTTATTCAGAAAATTTACATTGCCTGAACAAGTTAAAGTTCTAAAATTAAAATCACACCATAGCTGCTTATAATCAGTCTAGACAGGAGGCAGAACTTAGGTGTAGCTGTTTGCAGCAGAGACAAATCTAGTTAGTACTTGGATAAAGATGAATTCAAGGATCTAAATTAGGCTGGAAAATTTGATAATGTCCTCCACGAGGGAAGTGCAAAGAATTTCTATATCATGCTCCCCAAAACTGCATGGATACATCTGGGTAAGTCACCAACACTTGAGCTTAATTTCAAAGGTAACCTGACTACCTTTCTCAGGTGGATGTAAAAATTCATAATGCATTTTATTTGAACCTTTTTTTCAAGATAATGCAATTGCAATTGCTTTAAACCATCCTTGATTACGTTTTTCATTTCCTAATGCATTTTGTTTGATACTTTTTAGTAAAGATAATACAATTGAAATTGGCATCAACCACATTGAGTAAGATATATGCATTAAGAAGTTGGGTTGAACTTAATATATATAAGAATTCACCATTTGTGTAGTTACATCTAACCATTTATCCTGTGGCTTGGTAGCTCTTTCAGTAACAAAATAATAAAAATGGGTTCCTTACCTATAATTTGAGCTCTTTCATTTATTATCTGTAAATTCATATTTATAAGTTGTGTATTATATGCACATTAAAGGTCCACTTTAAGCTTTCCAGACTTAAATAATTCTCAGAAGGAGACCCATTCTTTACCTGTAAAACATATACCTCAGCATAGTTCCTAAGATGAAGACATTAAAACCAGAAACTAACACTGAGGTAATATTGATGCAGAAGCTGAAGATTGAAGTCAAACCTGAAAGAGAGTGAAGTTGGCAAAAAAACTCAATGAAACCAACTGAAACTGGGAAAGAGTGCTTCCTAAAAATAAGGTGGTCATAAGATTGCTAGTTTTAAACCTGATAATTTCAAGATCACGTATGTGTGTGTGTGTCTTGATTTATGTTGTCTGGAAATATAAAATGAGAGTCTGAGGGGAAAAAAGCCTGTCCTGAACATTCCCTCTAAAATTTAATCCTAGGATTTAAGAATATTCAAATAAAATTGAATGGTCTGAACTGGTGAATTCAGGAACAGTGGGACTGACGATAGTGGAACTGGAGAAGGTAGATACAGAAAAGAATTCAAAATGACTGGAGAAAGTTTTGGAGTGGTCACAAATCCTTATCCCTGTTCTCCTTCTTCTGTTTGTCCTAGCTGAATTAAGCGGGAATGCTTTTTAGAAATCTTGACCATTTGTATAGACATCTCTTCCAATCTCACTTTCTCATTTCTGTTTTCAGATTCATCTTCTAGCAACCTGGAACCATAGGTTCTATAATGACTAAACTTTTATCATCTACAATCAAAATGGATGGGTTATGGGTCATTTCTGGGTGTACATGTTCAAAGTTCTTGATTCCAAGTCTAAGTGAAATTATCTATTAGGCATATCTGAGTGACTGAAGGAAAGATCTCCTTGCCTGGCCTACAGATAGTTATACGTTTGCATGTTCATTAATTTTATTTAATTGATTGATATTCATTCATCAAATTTATATGCTGCCCATCTAATCTGGACATATTAAAAATAATAAATACCAAAATAAGCAAATAAGGATGAACATAACAAGACAATGGAAAAAGACCTCTCAACAGAATATCTAACTTCCTGAGCATTGGGCCTTGGAGCACATCCAGGTCTTCAGTGCTTTACAAAAGATCAGCAGAGTCAGGGCCAATCTCAGGGATTATGCTATTCCAGAGAACAGATGCTGCAACAGAAAAGACATGTTTCTAAGGTTCCATGGGATGACCCTTATTGAAAGGATTCCAAGTGTGCTCCTCCTGGCAGATTTAATGCAATAGTTGAAACAGCTAGGGAGATACAGTCCCACAAATGATCTGGCTCTGTGAGATAAGTGATTTAATAGGTGGTATCTAACATCTTGAATCCATATGGAAGGAAGCACACTGGGAACCAGTGCACCTCACAGAGCAGATGTATAACATGGTGTATTGAGGTTCACTTGTTAACAGCCTGTGCTGCTGCATTCTGGATAGTTTTCAAGGGCAACTCCAGGTAAAATGCACTGCATCAACCCACTTCTGGGTTTAAAGCATTATAATTTAAAGCAATATAATGCTGCACCATCTAAAAGGTTCCAAAGACTTTGTACAGGTGCCCGTACACTCTTATGTGACTAACAGATTCAGACATCTGCAGGAAGCAAGTGTTGAAACATGCATTATGACACAATTTTTATGAGCTTCTTTCATATAATGTTGCAATGATAATTTAATGAAGATATAAAGGACAGAATTTTTGTCATATGATCATAACATGTTTTGGCATTTTGGTATCATAATAGTTACGAACACTTGCTCATGTCTACAGAGATCATGATGAAGAACCATTGATAAAAGAAGGGAAATTTCAGATCTCTCTACAGATTGCAGAGTTCATGAAACCCTAGACAACTTGTGAAACCCTTATCAGGATGAAGCGAACCATTAAGCCAATATTTTATGTATGTATGTAAAGAAAATATTTTATGTATGTATGTAAAGAAAATTAAGCCTATATATATCTATCTATGTATGAAAATGTATGCATGTATGTATAAAAAGAAAAAAAATTATAAATAATCCTGTCCAAAATATATGCATTTCAAAAACCCCTTAATCAGATTACACCAAACTGCTAGAACTAATATAATTGTGACTGAATCACAATCCAACTAATAACAGATCCAATCATAAGTTAGTAGCCTAAATCAATGGATATAACTGATGTATACAGCACAAGGTATCTTTGTTTTAGTTTTCAGTAAAGTTTTACTTGGTTTTGTATGCCAACTATTTGCAAAACATTTGTTGGTTAAGATATTGTGTTTAACAATGTTTGGAAATATCTGGGACAAATGAATGTACTCTTCTTTTAAGATAAATGCTTCAAAATGAAAGTGTTTCCATATCTTACTATATCATGCAATTACTATTTTTTATTTCTTAGTAGAATTATCTACAGGTATTGATGCACAAAAAATAAATCTGCAACCACCATTCTTAATTTTGACTTGGAATTTTTTTTTCTTTTCCTAGGATAAACCTAACTTCTTTCAATTTCCCAAATATTTGCTGGAGTTGGATCAGAAGTATCCTGATCTGTTATCTCTGTTATTGCACTTACAGGGTAAAAGGGACTCAAGTATCCCAATCAGCCCTTGAAACTTCCTTAGGCAACAACCTAATGAAATATTGCTATGAAAGTATCCTAGGATTGGGATCTTCATAGTATCAATCTGAACCTGACCTTACTGAAGCCAATGGAAAGAAATTTTAAAGAAAGAATCACATCTTTTTCAAAAAGTAAAACTCCTTCTCCCACCAGCCAACATGGCTGACAATCAATTTTTATTTTATTTTTATCCACATGCAACTGCAGATCAATTCTGAAGTTACTTGCTGAAATAGTTTTGCAAGAAATTTGAGGGAATTTTAACTCAGATGTTCTGGTCATATTCTTACTTTTACAGGGAGTCCTAAGGTACAAGGGCAATTGGGAAGTCCCAGTTGCCATCATTAAGTGTGGACCATATGGGTCATTAAGTGAGAACCTTACGTGACTGCGACTTTGGACTTCCTGTGGCTTCCCTACTGACTTTGCTTGTGTGAAGGAATGTTGGAAATTGTGATCATGTGATTGCAGGACACTGTTATGACCAGAACTCTGAGGACCGGTGGTAAATCCTCTTTGTTCAGTGCCATCATAAATTTGGGTGGTTGCTGAGTGAGTGTTATTAAATGAGTACCATCTATACTCCTTTTGGAGTAATGTTATTCAATATGTCGACAGAATTATTGGGAAGGCTTTGGTTTTTAAAATAGTGCATATTGCACTAAATTATATACTAACTAGTTGTAATTTAATATATTCTCAACAATTTATTGTTATACTTTTATGCTGCCTTTTTAATATATATTTTTCGTCAACAGAAGGGAGTAAACATGCCTAATGTTCCTGCCTACAGTATTCCCCAACATCAACCCAATGAGATAGAATGGGCTGAGAGTGAGCAGCTGGCCTAAAATCACCCTTAGCTTGGAACCCAGTTGCAGGATGCCTGGGCCAGCACCTCCACCACTACACAAAATGGCTCTCCACGTTAGTTTTTTCTGTGCTGTAGGAATAACAGAAGGAATAATCCTTAGGAGATGGAAAAATGCTATAACTTCAAATATAAGAATTGGATTTTAGAGATGTGTGATCTAGCAATTTTTGAGTAAATTACATATTCTGTCAGTCAGGAAATGTCTCATTATCTCTCCCTTTGGAAAATTCTCGGACAGGCTTGGTGAACACTGAAAGCTTAGTTTCCCTCTTCAAAGATGTATAAAATCAAATGAACTTGGAATACAAAAATGGTTTAATATTTTTTTAAAAATAGAAACAGTATTGTGGTAACATCAGATCCAAGAATACTAGAGCTTGTAGCTATTATTTGGTATGGAGCATTTGGGGAAATACAGTCTTTCTGGTATTGTAATCTTTATCTATAAAACATGTCCCACCATATAGTGAAAAATCTGCATTTCCAATTACTGTCCTACTTGCATAATTTCAAGGATAATGCTTTTCCTTACCTTTACCTTCTCAGTAATTTGATCCTGTTTTCGAACTTGATTCCCCATGGTGATCTGTAGTTACTTCCAGAGCTACAAAAGAAGAATAATTTGTAAAACCTTAATCAGAAACATCACAATGATTTGAGTGTGAATTAGACAACCATAGTCTCCTGAAGTTTGTAGAGAATTTAAATCACATGCAAATCTACAAAATTAGTATTTTCATCTTATGCTGAATATTAAAAATCACTTGAAACAGTCAATATAGGCAGACTAGCCTCTTACATTGATCTTTTGTGATTGACCACTTCTTTCATGGTAATTATTTGATGAAGAACATGTTTCCTATAGTAGCAGTTTAATTAGCGTTGCCCACATTATGCTCTCAAATGTAGACATTTTTTGCTCCCTCTAACAACAACAGGACTCATCTATTAAAACTAAGTAAAGCAGATGCACTTACTAATTAAAAAAGGAGGTAAATCATTCTTTAACAAGGCATAGTTAAACTACCAAATTGCTATCAGATTTTGTAAGGGCTACTAATTTACACTTGATGAAAAAACTATTTTTCTCCTAGTTGTGATGTTTTATACTGCCTTCTGAGTCATAAGTAGCATGCCTTAAAAATGAACTGCTATGGAATAGTATGAAAACAGCACTATGCTCCCCAAATTTACAGAATCTTGGACTAAACAGATCTCTCATGTGATCCGATCTAATTTTTCTTAGTTTTATAATATACATAGCTATAAAAAGACTTAATGACGTTTCATGCTTTTATACTGTTTATAGTTTCTCTTAGTACAAATTCTGTTAAACTCAGTTTTAATTTTCACAAGGTTTGAGATGCAAATTTAAACAGTGATTCCATACTTAAGCCAGATCTGAGATCATCCTATATAATCCAGCTTCTGTCTAACTGACACAGATCATTATAACACTAAATTAAATTGATCCAATAAAAGCCAACAGTATCTCTGTGTATTTTAGTGTAAACAACTTGCTTTTGAAGACTACATGAAATAAATCTTATCCATGTAGAACTGCAAGAATATATTTATTCATTTAACACATATAGAAGATTGAGAACTGTTTTATGTTTGACAACTCTTTTATGTTTCTCTTTTTAATCCAATAATGTCTGTCTATCTGGCACACAGGAGCACACCCTTACATAAGTATATTAAAATTTCATATTTATGAGACAAATTCCAGATTTTTTTAAAGAAAAGCTTGTCTTTTTTCTACTTCACTTAAAGAGTGTTTTTAAACTCCTCCTTTTAGTTCAATAATACAAACGTACAAATGCCTTAAGATGATGCCACAGATGGCAGCCTCAGGTGAAGTGAAATCTCCTACTTTGTTGCAATTCCACTGTTCCCTGTAATACTTTGCAAACTACATATACTAGCGAAGAACTCCTGGACACTGGACAACTTTTTAATCCTGATACTCCTGTTTTTGAAGGTGAGGTGAATGTGGAGATTTTGATCGGGCAAACAGCAGCCTCTTGCAGCAGCTAGAGAAAGAGAAGGTTGGGAAAGTGTGTATGCAAGAGAACAAAGAAGAGAGGGAAAAGGGGGGAACTTTAGTAAAGCTGAAAAGGAGAGGATTTCGTGCACCACTCCCACCCATTCATCTCATACATTTAAACTCAATAATTAATAAAATGGATGAACTGCTCCTCATAAATTGGACATATACTGATTTTGCAAGCTCTACAGTACTCTGCTTTGTAGAAACTTGGCTCAAGAACTGTTTTAAATACAGCAATACAGATTTCTGGTTTTCAGATTCACAGAGCAGATCAGGTGACAGAGACATCTGGGGAAAAGGGGGCATCTGTTTTCATACAAATGAACAGTGGAACAGAAATGTTACAGTGCTAGAAAAATTTGGACTTGGAAGCATTATTCAGAAACTCAAAACTTTTTTACTCTCCAAGGGAGTTTGCCTCTTTCGTTCTGGTTGGAGTCTATTCCCCCACAGGCTTCTATTAATGGGGCTCTACAGAACCTAGCTAACTGTATAATTCACACAAAACAGAAATATCCAGAATAATTAATGTTGTAAGGGATTTTAACAGAGCAAATCTCACCCATGAATTGCCTAGATATAGACAGCATATCAGCTGCCCCACTAGATACAAAAATATACTGGATCAATGCTATACCACAATAAAAAGTGCTTACCACTCTATATCCTACACATCTATTGGTAACCCCAACCATTGCATGATCCACCTCATCCCCACCTACAGGCAGAAATTTAAAACTGCAAAGCCTATGATCAGAACAGTGAAGAGATGGTCTGAGGAGTTTTCTATGAAACTCAAGCAGCTGCATAATGACAAAAAAGAAGCCTACAAGAGAGGGGATAGGATCTTGTATAACCAGGCCAGAAATCGACTGACTAAAAAGATCAGGGTAGCAAAAAGGAACTACTCTGAAAAGCTGAAAAATTAACTTTCAGCTAACAATCCTGCTTCTGTGTGGAGAGGCCTACAGAACATTACTGGCTACAAGACTCCACCACCCTCTGCTGAAGAAAGCCATCAATTAGCAGACAACCTGAATATGTTATACTTTAAGTTGGAGAAACAACCACCATTACCTGCTGTGAACAACCCCACCTCAGTCACATTAACAGCAGATGTTTCCTCTCCTCCTGAGCCCTCATTTTCTCCTGGGCCCTCACCCCCTCTGGGGCTCCCACCTCTTGTGATTCTGGACAAAGATGTCTGAATTCTTCTTCAAAAAGAAAAAAATCAGAAAATCACTCGGCCCAGACAGTGTGACCCCTTCCTACCTGAAAACCTGTGGTGCAGAATTAGCCCCAATCTTCAACAGATCACTGGAGCTGTGCTATGTCTCTTTTTATTTAAAAATTCTACCATCATTCCTGTCTCTAAGAAAGCCTCCATCAGTGGGCTAAATGACTACCAACCCATTGATTTTCCATCTGTAGTCATGAAGACTTTTGAGATGATGTTCTTAATATGACACTGCATTATATTCTTGACTCCTCAAAGACCTATGCATTAATCCTTTTTGTGGACATCAGCTCAGCATTTAACATTAGCATCCTGGTCATTCTTCACTACAAACTGACCCAGCTCACTGTCCCTACCCATACCTGTAAGTGGATAACCAGCTTCCTGACAGACAGGAAGCAACAGGTGAGGCTGGGAAAATTTCATTCAGTACTCAGATAATCAGTAGTGAAGCTCCTCAGGGCTGTGTGCTTTCTCCACTATTCTCTTCCCTCTACACCAATGGCTGAACTTCTGGGGACCCCTCTGTTAAAATTCTGAAGTTTGCAGGTGATACAACATCTCATTAGAGATGGGGATAAATCTACGTAGAGATGGTAAATTGACAGCTGGCCCTGTGGTGCAGACCAAAACTACTTGAAGCTGAATACATTCAAAACTGTGGGGATGACAGTGGATTTTAGGAACAGTCCTCCTATTTTACCCCATCTTATCATACTCAGCAACACAGTATCAGCATTACAGTCCTTCAAATTTCTGAGCTGTATAATCTCCAAAAACTTGAAATGGACAGCTACCATTAGTCCCATTATTAAAAAGGCACATCAGAGAATGTACTTCCTGCATCAGCTCAAGAAGTTCAGTCTGCCTTAAGAGATGCTGTTACAGTTCTACAAAGGAAGCACAGAGCCTGTTCTTTGTACATCTATAACTGTCTGATTTTGTGCAGCAATCATACAGGACAGGTACAGACTCCAAAGAACAGTCAAGATTGCAAAAAGAATCATTGCAGATAGCCTGCCCTCAATGGAGGACTCGTATATTGAAAAGGTAAAAAAAAAAAAGGGCAGACCCCTCTCATCCTGGACACAACTTGTTTGAACCTCTTCCCTCTGGATAGCACTATAGGATATTATGTACCAAAACACAGGGAAATGCCATCATTCAGCTGAATACTTGACTCATGCTATATGATAGAACACAAGTACAAAGAATTCTAAATTAAAAAATTCTGTCTAATGTGTATACATACTTATCAATAGATCGTGGTTCTAATTCTACACTTCACTATATTTTTCTTCTAATGGCTGTATGCTTTGTATGTACATTTAACTGTTGAATACATAATTTCATTTATTTATGTTATTATTTTATTTACCGTTGTCTTGCAAGTATACTGAGAACTGCTGTACCAGAGTCAAATTCCTTGCATGTCTAACTATGCTTGACCAATAAAATACCTGTCTTAGTTTTTTGAAGAAAAGTATCAGAAAATCCTTGATTTTTTTCACACAGAAAAAAGGTAAGACCCTCCCAATCTACCCCTGAAAATGTCATTAAAATGTTAATTTTCCTCAAATAAAAAAGAAACAAAGGAAAAATGCTCATAAAATTGAATGAGGCTGAAGGAAATCATACAGAAAAACCTTCTGGCCTAGTACATGTGCACACACACACACTTATTCACACACAAAATATTTTCTCATCTAAGATCTGACATGCCAGATGGACTGACCTATTTACTTCCAGATAGTGCAAAGCAAGTTCCTGAAAGTTCTCAACAATTTCTTCACTAACTTGCTCAATGATCCCAATCTGTAGGAGTGGTTTTACATTTATTATTAACTGTACATACTATCACACTGCAAATTATCAGGAAGCATTACTAAGTTCTCTATCTTCTTTTCATTTTCAAAATCTGGCATATGAAGCTAACAGGACTGACTGATCCAACTGACCAAATAATAAATTGTAAAACCACATCTAGCAGGTGGAAAACAAGAGCACATTAAGGAGTTAATTTCCTGCCTTTGTAGTATACAAGGGAGCTATTAAAACATAAAATAAATGAGAGCAATTGGCAACGCACTAAGAATGATGGCCAACTTTGCTCATATTTAATGACTGCCAGTAAGCTTTTAAAAGGTTGTTCTTTCCACAGTGGATTCCAAAAACTATATTTGATTCTTTCAAGGGAATCAGATTACTACCCAAGGTATATGAAATATTTTTGATAGTAGGAATGATAAAGGTGAAAGAGAAAAATGGACAGTGTTCAAAAGACTGGACAGAGCAAAAAATAACACAAACAAATGGAAGCAGAGCTCAACAATCTATTTATTTATTGGAGTTCAAGGCTGCCTGACTCCAAAAAGACAGTTTACAGTTTTAAAAAGACACACTGAATGAATCAGAATATATATAATTTTTAACATGTATAACATCCCCCCAAACTGCCAGTGGCTCTATAAACACCTTAAGCTGCTGGAAAGAGAGTCAGATCTTAGGAGATTTCTAGAACATTTGAAGGGTTAGCTGTACATATATCCAGGGGATGCTTTTCCAGAGGCTGTGTTTAAGTATTTTGCGTGCATCTGTTCTGACCATGATAATTCTGAAGTCACAATAGTACTGAAAAAGTGGAACTCAGAACAGTCCTTGTAGTTGCAATGGCCAATGTCCCATTGTCACAACTGTATGCTTGGCAACCAGATCACAATTACATCTCAGCATCCCTTGGTCATGTGATGACCTTTTGTGATATTCACTGCAGGTTTCCCACAAAGTCAATGGGGAACCTGGCAGGAAGTTGTAAATGGCAACCATGTGATGTCATGCTTACCAAGCATGCAGGATTCACTTAACAAGATCATCACGGGGAACCTAACAAGAAGTCATTGCAGTCATGAGAAATTGTGCTTTTTGACTGTTTCACTTAGCGACCAATTTGCAAGTCCCAATTATCATAATTAAGCATGGATTAACTATATATTCTTGATCCAGTTCACCCCAAAATGCTAAATGTGCCTCTGATCACTAAAGTTGTCCATCCCTACCCTGTAACAATGAATATCAAGTCAACAGAAGCAAATCCTGAGAGAATAAAAGAAATATCAATGGCAAAACATCTAAAGCACAAACTTGCATCATCCATTAAAATCTCAGTCTAAAGTTTCTTACCCAAAAATAGAAAAATGTTAGATAAAATCATATCTAAGTATATTAATAACAGTGATTAAAAATAAACTTCCACACAGCTAATGATCAGCAATGCTTAAAAATATATTATTAAAACTATTAAGATCTAAATCCAAGAAACCACAGCTGTTTGTGAGATGCATTCAAAACAGAGAATCCCACAGAAATAATTCTGCATTGATGCCAATAGCACTGCAAGCTATTCCATTGTTAATACGAAATCAAACAATAATAAAGGGATCCTTAGAGTAAGTAATATCTCTTGTAAGAGTCAAACAGATCACTTTTAAATGATCTTTTATTAAAATGAAACAATTTTAATAGTGCCATAAAAATAGCCATCTAAAACCACAGAGGGAATTTTAATTTTTGATGAAGCATTCTTTATTAATAACAAACTTTGTTATTTTATTTTTGGTGGAGAAAATATTTTCATATTAATTCAGACAGTATGCCAGACAGTTAAAATCAGATGACTTATTCTGCAGTGGAAAATGAAATCAATGTAAAAGAAAATTCAGAACAAGTAATTTGACCTGTACAAAGTCTAGCACAGAGGCAGGATGTCCCAAGGCTCAGATCATATTTGGCTCTGCTTTCCTTTCAGTAGGACAGTTGTGTCTATCTCTGGTCTCATTCCCTTGCTAGCCTTTCTCTTTACTCAAAGATGGATCCATTAGCAGAGAGGTGAGTTAATTTTATCTCCTCTACTGTACTCTCCCTAAGAGTCCTTCTAATCATGCTAGTCAATCTAGGTGGTGTGAGCCTGAAAACTGAAAATTGGTTTCATTCTATCATAAAAGTTGTAAGAAATAAAATTAACTTGAAGATAAAGTCTCACTTGAATCAAGTTTGAAGCCTGGTGATTTCATGGAAATGTCCATGTTGTTTCCTTCCTAGAAATGGTTTGTTATTTCTTCCTCCTAGGTTTGTTTAAATTTACCAATCTAGTCTAGATTTCTTGATGTTTTCCAATCCAAGAACTAACATGTTTTGGCCTTACTTATATTTTTTGAAAGCAGCCAAAGTCACCTGCAATTCCTTCCTGCTTTGGCCAAAATAAATTAAAACTGTGAAAAAACAATCCAAACAAAATTTGTCACTCAATTAAAAAACTTCAACTCCATCCATGTTCATAATTTGCTGAGACCCTTGCTTGTCAAAACCATTGCATGGATTACATTCTTAGCCACTAAAAACACTTCAGTCTTTGGTTCATGCTTTTCCTGCAAATGTGAGTTTCCTGCAAATGTGAGTTCTAACCATTGATTGAACAAACATTTTCAGTCCAAAACTGACTATAGTTTATTATGATATCTGAATATATGACACAGTGTACTTAGTTTGCATCCAGTAGAAATATTAGCTCAGGCTGGAGTCCAAGTTTAACATCATCTAATTTATAGTAACTTTGGGAACATATATTAATAAACCACAATAAAAGCAAGAGCAAATTTGTTTCCAAACACATACAAAGCTTAAGAAGTTTATAGGGAAGAGTTCTAAAGCTGTACTATGCTTTAGAATTATGTCTAAGCTATGATTTGGGAAGCTTTTTGTAGTTATATCAAATAAATTCAGTTTTTTCGTTACACAGATAGCCTATGAAATGTAAGCATTTGAATTATTATTTTCTTGGAACCTGGAGAAAGGGTGCCGTTCCACCTTTTTACAAATAATAATAGTACAGTACTAGCCTTTATCATTTCTACTGCCAGTTGTTAAAGTAGCTCCAATTAGATACCACCTTTGTACTATTAACAACTGCACTAAGGAGAGAATAGGACTACTCATGCCATCACATTCTTGTCAACCTATCTTTATCCTTGCATTCTTCATACATTGAGAGAGACATATGTATAGAGATGCTACTTCCATATTTCCATGCTCCAGCAGCAATACAGATGGGCTTTCTGACATGGGGGGACAAGATCAAAAAAGATCATAGTATCACGTATGCGGCCCCAATACTATTAATGCAGAGGTCTATTACTGTAATCAACTACAGGCATAACTCTGGATTTAGCTGCAGAATCTTAACCTGCAGGATTAAAGGTTCATTTTTTTTCAAAGTAAAGGCAGTACTTTCAATCATTATTTAATGATACAAAATGTTTGTCTCTACACCCATAGACTCAGTATTCATCCCAGATTTGCACATAAGAATGAAATTTGGGTAATACAATATTTGGGTAATGTGACTTGTTTGCCTTTCTGTATATGTACTTGTATTTTCCTTTAATTATAGATGGGGAATGTTGGCTGTTACAATCAATCAAATATGGGGGAGATAAGAACAATATTTTAAAAGTAGGATTGCCATCCGGTCTGTTTGAAACCAGTTTGACTGTCTTGTTCACTTCCTTAACCTGTTCTTACCACCGAATCACAATACTGCACAGTTATCATATTTTACAGTTATACCCACAATCGTGTAAATCAGCAGAGGCAAAAAACACATTTTGAGTAAGCTAGCATGAAATATGAAAGCAGTCTGAAATTCCATCATTTTCCCAAAGATAATTTAACCCAATCTATTGTCAAGATCAATTGTGTTTTGCAGCAAAACAAAACAGAGGACATTTGAAGGACAATTCACAGCATATCACAGGATTATCATTATCTTTACATGTATCCACACAATTTCACTTTATGTGTTAACTTGCAAATGAAATGCCTTACTCATTTTTGAAATGGCAAGTTTATCTATTAATCAAAAAATGATTCAATAGGTCTTTCTGTGGCATAGACTTTATGATATTTTGCAATGTTAGAGAATCTTTTCCCCAAACTAGATTTAGAAATCTGTTTGATATATCTAACATATATAGAAACTTTTCCTCTTTTCTGTTTATTTTTATAGTACTTACTGTATCTATTTCTCTTTTTTGAATTGTCATTTTCAAACGTCTGTAAAATTTATTAAAATAAAATAGTGTAGCCAACCCTCTTTTCTGTTTGTTTTTATAGTACTTACTGTATCTATTTTTTGTCATTTTTAAATTTGTCTGTAAAATTTATTAAAATATAGTATTGCCATACAAAAATGGGACTTCTCTAGGCATTCCATCTTTACCTATTTTTAAGAGATTGAGCAAGTTGTAAAAATAGGTGAGCTTTTATAGCCCCCAAAGTCCATTTGTAAGAGCACCAAGCTTGATGGGATCACTTCATTTTTTAAACTTTTATTCATTTTAAAGTGCAGTATTCTGAATTGCTGGTAGCAATTTAAAATAACAGCAATAACATAATAAATAATATGCAACAGCCAATACAATGCCATGCTAAATGGCATAATGCATATTTAACTTTGTTTCCACAGAAATATACACAAAAAAACTGAGCCTCATTTGCAGTGGCTAGAAGGATGTTGAAAATACCTCTCTCCATTGTGTGATTGTGTGCTGCTGGACCATGGGGGAGGTATCTTTTCTGGGGAGCAATTGATTGGGTCAGGCATGTAATACAAACATGGCCTCAATATCTCTGCATATTTGGCTGGCCTCTACAGGAAACATTTAAGTAACTGGCCAATAAAAATGCATTCAGTAAAACAAACACAGTAAACTTGAACCCAGTCTCTGGGCTGCCCATCTAATATTGGCAATTGTTTTGGGAAACAGCAATCCAAAAGAGTCTGAGCCATGATGGCTTTTCCAGTGATGCCATCTTAACTTTTGTACTGATCAAGCTAGATCAGTATTAAGACAAAGGACACAACATTGTTACTTTCTTTCACAACATATTTTAGCTCCTATACCAACTTCATACTACTGTATATCACAGTTCCCTTTACTTTTAGTTCAGTTTAATATTCTTCCCACAGCTGTTTTAAAAGGGAAATACAGGAAACTCAACACTGCCCCTATAATATGGTCACCTGCAGAAAGATGGGCAGCAATCAAATCAAATAAATAAATTTTCTGTAGCACTCAATAATTTTTGTTTGCATTATTTGTTAGATAAACCCAACTCTCTAAAAGTTGCAGTGTTCTTACATTATCTATAAGCTTCGCCAATAAATGATAGTCAGTAATCACTAATGTCAGGGGTTAACTTTGCTTTGTTTTACTTAAGCATTTTTATTCGTCAATAATCGAAATAAAGTTTCTGTCTGTCTGTCTACAGGAAATATGATACTGCATCAGCCAGTTATGTAACTTGATTCCACCAGTTCTCTTTAGTTTGTCCCATAGAATTGAAACACATTTTTCCTTCTGATGTAGCCGAAATACACGCCTCTGTTTCTCTCAACACTGACCATACAGTGCTGATAGCCTCCATGTTTAACAATATCTGAAGATCCCAAAATGCACAGACCTATTCTAAAGTTTGGAACTATAAGTATATAAACACATACTTTCATTATGATAATTCAGTCCCTGGTTTCATTGTATTAACTATTATATCCTTTTCTGATCCTTCAATTCTATAAGAATTAATAGATTCATAAAAATGTTTTTAGTGGCACTGGCATTAAGTGTTGTATTTGTTCAATACTGTATTTTTAAAATCACACTCAAACTAACCACACAAGTTCCTGTTGTCTTGGATGAGAACATGTAATTGTTTGCTATCTATGCAAAGGCACATCTCCTGGGCGTACGTACTTCCCTTTTCTCAGTGATTCAGACAAACCAGTTTGTTCCACATGCTTTATTCCAAAGACACGTGCTACAAGATTTTGAAGATTTTAAACTATTTTTTGACAGAACCCTTTAGAACACAAAACATAGACTATCCCTCAATTTTTCATTTACTTTCATTCATTTGCATAAGCTTATGACATTTTGAAAACAGGAGAAAGACTCCTATGGCTAGCTTTCATTACGCGGAACTGAAAACATCTTGTAGAGGTTTTGTTTTGCTTAGGCTGTTGAAAAGGCTGAAGGTGATAAATGAATAAATAACTGATATAGCGTATCAAACTGAAACCATTACTTCTTCTGTTTCTCTAAATAAAGCGAAGGCTTTGCAACTTAATGCTCCCCCACCATCGCCACTGGGGACATGTTGGGACTTAACTTCCAGAACTTCTACCCACTATGGACAAAGTCCAGTGAGTTCTGAGAAATGGGGGCATCAGATTGGGGAAGCTGTAATAGAAAGTATGATAAATCCATTAGTTTTGCTCAGCCTTCACAAAGCCAATTTGGATAAATCATCTGTGCATTAGTATGGTTAAAACAATGTAAGACAGAGAAGGAATATTTAAAGGGGCTCAAGGGGAAATGACTGATGGAGCTTCTGCACACACAAGCCTCTGAAAAATATTTTATGTCCATTATTATTGGGAAGACATAATTCAAATGAAGAAAAACAATTCTGGACTAAATGTTAAGACAGAACTTTCATAAGCAGCATTTAGCAATAGCTTCTTAGAAATATTTGGACAGTGAAACAGATTGTCTATGAATGATAAATTCTTTCTTGCAAGAAATGCTGAATATCTATCCATGCACAATGCTGTAGTTGTACTCTGCTTCTATAAGGGACTGGAATAAATAACCCATTTTAGATGTCCCTATATATATTATATATATATTGTATATATATTGACAATATATAGTATATATATAGTATATAATATATATATATTGTATATATATTGATAATATATATTATATATATATTGAATCCA
>JANHZU010005089.1:45623-62435 GCA_032468055.1 Acrochordus granulatus | reverse complement strand
ACTCTTCGGCTTTGAAATGGGGATGAGCACTGCACCCTAGAGTCGGTCATGACTGGCAGGGTAACCTTTACCTTTATCAGTGCATTCCATATAAAGGGATTTGATTAGGACTACAGGAGTTGAAGACTACAGAATTAAAAACAAGTAGACTGGAGGATATGGTTCTATCTATCTAGCTATCTAGCTATCATTAGCTACCCAACTCCTTCTGAAATCAGCTGTTCTCATGCTTGATGTGGATAGTTTCAAGAATCCAGAAAAGCTTGTATCTTTTTATAGCTTACATAATAAGGTAGATTCAACATTCCTGACAAAATAATTTTGCTCTTTTCTATGAACTGAGATGCTTATCATGTATAGGAAGTATGTCCTAAAAGAGGGAACAAATCATTTTCTAATTCTGTTTTCCTCTAAATAACTTCTGGACTATGTGTTCCTTAGTTCTAGCTCAACCTTCTGTTCAGCCAAGTCTTAACTATCAATCAGAACTGTATTATCTTCTAAGATTTTACGGTAATCAGCAGAATAATGTTCACTATACATCTATTTACGAAATAAACCTTTGAAGTCTGGTCAAAAACCAACTCAGTTTTCTCTATCTCTTTTTCTAGAATTCACTAAACTGTCTATTTATGTAGTAGGAACACACAAAAGAGTGAAAAGATGTACCTAACCTTTTTTAATAAGTACTTCATACATTTCAAACAGACATAATGTACCCTAATACCATCATTGAATCAATGTCCATAATTTTTTCATAGAAAAAGTTACTACCCTAATCTGAACCATATGGCTTTGCTCTGATCAACAGCCTATACAAGTAGTCCTTGATTTACAACCATTTATTTAGCGACTGTTCTAAGTTGTAAGAGCAGTGAAAAGTGACTCACGACAGGTGCTTGCATTTATGATCACTGCAGTGTCCCTTTGGTCACATGATCAAAATTCAGGCACTTGGCAAATGGCATGTATTTGTTAGATGCAGAATCTTAGGGTCATATGATCACCACCTGCAACCTTCCCAGCTGGGTTCCAAGTCTATAGGAGAAATTGGATTCACTTAACTCATGATTCACTTATGCAGTGATTTGCTTAATGCCATGGCAAAAAAATATCATAAAACTGTGCACGATTCATTTAACAAATGTTTTGCTTAGTAATGGAAATTCTGCTTCGAATTGTAGTTGTAAGTCAAAGACAACTTGTACTGAGAGATGTCCTGTTTTAACTGTTTCCTCCATAAGTTCAGTTCTTTCTCTTACAAGGCCTTCCTAGTCCTCCCATTGCTGGTGAACATAACACTAGAGACATCAAAACCATGCTGTCAGATCACTTGGTCAATCCTGCAATCGTGTTCTTCTAGTTCAGTGTTGAAAAATGCACTTTCTGCTTACAATATTATGTTATAGAATGTTGGGTTTTATCTGAAAATTCCGCAAACGTTAATTGTCGTGACCTTTTCCCCCTCATATCCCAAACAAGTCTACACACAATGCAAGTCAAGAAGTGATCACATCAATAAAATTTGCTGAAATATTCCTTTGAGCAATTCTTTTGCAAGCTGCTACACGTGCTATTAAAACATTATATTTACGTGAATCTTTAAGTGATCACATATTGAAATGCAAAACAGGTATATCTACATTTTTCTGAAAGTTTTATTTTGATGTACCTACAGTATTTAATACAAATGGACTAAACAGCATTGCTGTGGTTTTTAAAAGACCACAGTATCTCAGTGCACTCCATTTTTCCAGTTCAGTCCCATTTGTAGCTAAAAGTTCCATATGTGTATGAAGTACCTGTCTTAGAGTTTATATTTTTAAAAATCCAGAATCCCTCTGATACCTCTTAATTTTAAGTACAATTACAATACAAACACATATACTAAAGAATCATAAGAATAATAGTTCTTATTAACAATAAAAGTCAGTGGGTCAATCTGTGTTATTAAAGGCTATGGTGATAACATATTCAGAAATACAAATATGAAAATTTTGAGGATCCGCTTCTCCCTGGTTACACCTTTCTTAGGTCCCATTTAGATCTGGCAGGAGAGCCATGCTTAGGATCCCATCTACTAGGGAATGCCATCTGACGGAGACCAGAATGACCCAATCATGGTTACCACCCTTTAGAACATCATCACTCCAGAGATTACATTTAGCACAATTTAACTTTGTAGGGCTTTCTCACCAGGTTTGGAGATTCAGGTATGTAATAGAGCCTTTAGAATAGCTATGTTTTTTTCACTGTTTTTATACTTCAGCTGCTTATTATATGGTTTTTATATGTTTTATTATGTTTTTATATTGTGTTCTTATTCTTTCGACTTGTTTGTAATCACTGTAAGCTGCCCAGAATCATGTATTTGAGACGGCCGGATATATAAGTTGAGCTAATAAATAGAACCACAGTTTTTTAAAGAAACAAATGTAAAGTATAAAAATAAACCATCTTATTATCGTCATATCTGCTTGCCAAATAGTCTCATGACACTATAAATCTCTTTTATTCTTCAAAACTTCCTGAAAGTCTCTACCATAGTTTTTGTTTTAATCAACTTATCATTACTTTCTTTACTATTCTATCCTTTCTTCATTTCAGATATTATATGACACATCATTTTTCACTGTTCACATTCTTTTATTTATTTCTACTCAGCAGGACATCATAATTTATTGTCATTCTTGCCTTTAATATGGAGTTTAACTGGACTGAAGTTTATCAATTAGGAAAAGAATGAACAGATACTAGATTATCGTAAGTTTATATATAATAAGATTTTTGGATACAAAATAAATCCATTTGTATCTAAATTAAAAGCTAAATATTTTCTCCAAAGCCATGAAAGAAAAGGCTAAACCGTGTTCATAAACTGGATATGATGGAAAAGGGACAAAGTTAACCATAGGCTACTTACTAACTTCTGAAAGCTTAGGACAGCAATTCTTATAATCACCAGCCATTATCTCTGCTTTCTGAAGGTTACAGAGTTATAATTCCAAAATCTGGAGGGTATTAGGTTCTAGGTACCCTACTTGATGAAGTATGACAAAATAATACATAACATTCATCTCTTTTACCTAAAAGTAATAAAGGGGAAACAATACTATGTTCTTCTTTGGTATCCAGAACTCCCACTCTAATTACAATTAAATGATCAAGCACAAGATGAAAAGGGAAGGTTTCAGGACTGAAGAAGAAAAGGATGTCCTTTATGCTTTTACTCTTCCAGAAACCTTGACATCTACTGCAATACACAGAAAGATATAAGCTGAAGGAAGAGATGATGGTGAAATAAGAGTCAGATGATGATTATTAACATACTTGCTTGATATCCCATAAAGAGCCTTGATAGCTGAAACAAACAAGAAGCCAACACAATAATGAACAGAATATTTGTGACAGTTGGTTAATCTTATTTGCAATTGTTTAGTTGGGCATTTTCTACTATTTCATACAATATTGCTGCAGCTCACATTGGAAAAACATAGAAATCAAAGCTTTTGAGACTGTAAATCTAAAAGCAAGATCCAAATGGAAACCAGAATGAAAATAATTGGCCCATTTCTTTTGGAGAAAACAGCATTAAACTTTAAAGCATATGGAATGTGGAACTGTGTGATAATTTAAAAATAGAGCAATCACATGAACCTCAATGAAAGATAAATCATTTGACCTGACTAAGAGACTACAATTTCTGCTTTCTTGATGACAATTTATTGTTACCACATTGTAATTTTCGTATATTATTTATAATGAGTTGTATATAAAAAAGATTTCTGTATGATTGAAAATATTCAACAAAGTAAGTTCAAACAAGAAGTTAACATGTTTTCAACCACCCGGTTCATTAGCTGTCCAAACCAGTGTTTGAAAGACAATACATTCCAGACTGATAAGTCTATGCTTATTGTTCTTGATTGATAAGCCTATTGTAGTATATCTGTAGAATATGGATTCAGAATATGGAATACGTTCAAATAATGTACAAAACTAACAAAATCTTAAGAGGTTCATCTAATCTAATAAATCTAACAAATTAATTTTAGAAACAGTATGTCACAAACGATCACAAGTCCATATTTGTAATTGCAAGGAATGTATTCTGTAAAACGCCTCAGCTAAAACAAGCAAACAGGTTAAAACTCAGTCTGCCCATTTATGAACTAAGTCACATTATAGAAGATGTCTGTGAAGACTCTCACTCGTCCAGGGCAATTGCATCGCAACAAAGTTTAAAAAACAGGCAGTCCAGATTTATATCCAGTCCAGATGCCTGTTTTTTAAACTTTGTTGCGTCACATTACAGAAGTATTTCTAGTCACCAAAAGCCATCTATCTCACTAGCTGACAGGGAGACTGAAATATCATTTATTAGAAATACGGTGGAGCCTCACAAGACGAGACTGATCCGTTCCAGAAGAACGCTCTTAGTCCGAAATGCTCTTAAAGTGAAATGAGGTTTCCCATAGGAAACAATGGAAAGTCGGACAATCCGTTCCACGCCTCCCAAAATATTCACCAAAAAATTATTTTCAATGGAATTTGATGTAGAAATTATTGTCCCTAACATCTGAAACAAGTAACCATGATTAACACACGATATAAGCAGAAATAGAAGAAACTAACCAGCACTTACAGATCTGTTTCAAGGCTGCTGCTAGGCCGGCTGCTGTCCGGCACCCCCTGTTGGCTCAGAGAATCCACTGCTGCCGCTGCTGAGGCAAAACTGCCTTTTCCCTCAGCAACGCTTTTCCAGGCATCATGGGCACTTTGGAAATGTTTTTTTACCTCTGTACTATGAGAGGAGAAGAGTACCGGGTAACGAGGGGGAATTTACAAGGACAATTTCTGCTTTATTTTGTGTGTGTGTACACACACGCACTTTGAGAATAACTTGGCTGGCGCAAGGGAGACGAGAGAGAGGAGAAGAGGGGGAGGGGACTACCTGGAGAGAGAATCTGGAGTCTGAAGTCTCAGGAATTCCATCTCTTGAATGCCTTTCACTTAATTTATGCTGTTTATGCAGCGAGAGAGGAGGGCTCCATTGTGAGATTTCCCATGTGAACTCATCGTGCGGTGCTCATTGCGATCAGGAACGTTAACCTGCCGTACATTCTGGCAAGGTCAGTCACATGCACAGTAACGGGGTAAGCCACGTGGCAGTGTAGGCAGAACACGCGCGCACACTTGCCGCCTATACAGCAATGGAGTAAGCCACGCGGCATCTCCTGAACAGGAAATACAGAGCGTGCTGATGATGCTCAAGGTATCGCGTGAAGTTTTCTCGTCTTGTGAGTCACGGCTCGTCTAGCGGAATAAATTTTATTAATTTTTTTCTCGTCTTGTGAGTTTTTTGTCTTGTAAGATATCACTGTACATATTATTTTATCTATGTGCCCCTACTTCATCTTCCCAGTGGAAATGGCTGGATAAATTATGAAAATTGTTCTTTAAATGGTTAGTACAATGTGCAAACAGCCAGCTCTGCTTTATTATCTCCTAAAGCAAGTAAGACTTGGAAGCCAAGAACAATTACTCCCAACTCTAGCCAGAATTTTTGATTTGCTTAAGTAGCTATTCCTACAGCATCAAGAAATCAAGCAGCAATGATCAAGCTTAGCATGTCATATGAATGTGTCTAGTGTTTAATCTGAGTCTTGCAATGGCAAGAAAATAATTTAGAGTGATACTGATTAGAAGTATAACAAACTACATGGAAATATATTTATGTACATTGTCTTACTCAGGTAATAGATGAAGCAAGTTTCTGAAAGAATATACTGTTTAAAGAAACTATGGACAGGAAATGGCTATAAGCCACTTTATGTACCAGATGTACATCATTAATGCTCATTTTTCATTAATGATCTCACCCCACTCTTCCAAGTGCTATTCAAATGCTTTTAATGATGATTAAGACAGCCCTTTAAAATGGAATAATAGACGCTCTGATAACCCATCATTCACCATTCTGAAGCCACTTTAAAATAGCCATTTTTAAAGTTTAAAAATAGAGCTCATGGTCAAGGAAAGCATTCTTTATTAGCCCATTACTATTCATTATCTTCAAAGATTCACAATATTTCTGCACAGCTTTCTTCAAGATACTATATTATATAAGGCAATAATGCATATTTCTCTGCCTCAAGTTAAAATATTCTTGTTACAATATTCTTCCAGCTTGTTTCAGATGACTATTTTAGGACACTTCTATCATCACTTTATAGAAATTGAAAATGGAAGCAATAAAGGTAAATCAGCTTTCAGGTATGCCAGCAATGTAATTAAATTATAAATCTTCTATACTTTAGCTGTTTTTTCTTTAGGAAGAAAACAAGCATGTAACTGGGATATACAGACTTCAGCCAGAAACGGGGCTATGCTGAAAACTATTTTTGGTGTTTCCCATTAATTCCTTTTGAAAAATACACTTAAGCAAGATGACCTTGAACTGTTTCAATAAAAAAAATCTGCATCACAAAAGCAATGTGATTCTTTGAGTTGAAGCAAAGAAGGAATAATTTGTTTTGATTAAGGACTTCATGTTGCCTCAAAACATCTCCCTGTCTCTTGTATGTCATTTATCAAAGTCAGAAGAGACTTTTGAATGGGAGTTGTGCTTCAGTACAAACCACTTTAGGCTTGGATATGGGCCATGTTGGAGATGGCAGAATGATGTGCTCTCCAAAATGGCTCATTGAAAGTTGAAGTGAGCCATGCCATAGGAGATGAACAGCGCATCTTCCATTGCACCTCTCAAAGACAACTTTTGTTGTTGTTCAGTCACACAGTCATATTTGATTCTTTGTGACCGCATAGACCGCAGAATGCCAGATCTCCCTGTCCTCCACTGCCCAAATCCATACCCATCACCGATGATCCTATCTAACCATCTCATCTTCTGCCTTCCCCTTCTCCTTTTGCCTTCAATCCTTGCCATCATTACAGTCTTTTCTAATGAGTCCTGTCTTCACATTATATGGCCAAGTTATTTGAGCTTCAGCTTCTGTTCTTCCAAAAAGCATTCAGGGTTGATTTCCTTTAGAATTGACTGGTTTAATCTCCTTGCAGTCCAAGGGACCCTCAAGAGTCTTCTCCAGTACCACAATTTGAAGGCATCAATTCTTCAGCACTCAGCCTCCCTTATGGTCCAACTCTCACAGCCATACATGACAATTGGGAAAACCATAGCTTTGACTATATGGATCTTTGTTAGCAAGATGATGTCTCTGCTTTTTAATATGCTGTCTAGGTTTGCCATAGCTTTCCTCCCAAGAAGCGTCTTTTAATTTCATGGCTTCAGTCACTGTCTGAAGTGATCTTGGAACCCAAGAAGGTAAAATATGCCACTGCTTCCATTTCTTCCCCTTCTATTTGCCAGGAAGTGATGAGACAAGTTGCCATGATCTTAGTTTTTTTTAATGTTAACTTTCAAGCCAGCTTTTGCACTCTCCTCTTTCACCCTCAAGAGGCTCTTTAGTTCATCTTCACTTTATGCCATTACAGTGGTATCGTCTGCATATTTGAGGTTATTGACACTTTTCCCAGCAATCTTAATTCCAGCTTAATTCACCCAGCCTGGCATTTCACATGATGTATTTTTCATATAAGTTAAATAAGCAGGATATGAAGGAAACTAGGACTGAACCATGTGTGAAGAGAGAGATCAGCCTAGAGTCATTACAAATGACCAAATGAAGGAGGGGCAACTCCGTTGAGGACTGTTAGATATATGCCAAGGTCAAACATTTTGGTGCTTAGAAGGGGAAATTCTTGAAATCTTGAAACAACTTTTAAAGCGGTAGAATAGAAATTACAGTGGAACCGCCAATTGCAAGCACCTTGGTTCACAAGGTTTCAGCAAGACAAGCAAATTTTTTTAATAAAATTTAATTTGGTTAATGAGCAAAAACTCAAAAGACAAGCACCGCACGATGAGCTTGCGCGGGAAATCTCACAATGAAGCTTATGGTTCTTCTCTCTCACTGCGTAAAAGGTATAAATTTAGTTAAAGTTGTTCAAGAGAAAGAACTTTTTAGATTCAGATTCCAGATTCTCCTTCCAAGCAATAACCCTCCCACTCCTCTCCTCCCTTTCCTCTCCCTGACACCAGCCAGGACTCTTTTCAAAGCATAGGAACATTGACCCTCCTTCTTCCCTGTCACTCACACACACACAGCCTTCCTCGCATGGCACTATCCAGCCCATTCCCATCCTGCCCATCTCTCCCCCCCTCTCAAAGCACGGAGGCAGGTTATGATAAGAAACATTTCCAAACCATCCAGAAAAGATCCCCAGAACGGCATTGCTGAAGGAAAAGGGGAAAGGCCATTTTGCCCTCGAGCAGTGGCAGCGGCAGATCCTCCCAATCCAACAGGGACCGTCCAGACAGTGCCGGCCGAGCAGCAGCTGATGGCCAAAATCTGCCTTGGAATAGATCCATAAGTGCTAGTTCATTTGTTCTATTTCTACTTTATATTATGTATCATTGTTACTTGTTTCAGATGTTAGGGACAATCATTTCTCCATAAAATTCCATTGAGAATGATTTTTAGTGAATATTTTTGGAGGCGTGGAACAGATCATCCAACTTTCCATTGTTTCCTACTGCTTCGGTTTAAGAGCAATTCAGATTAAGGGCAGTCTTCTGGAATGAATTATGCTCGCAATCCAATGTTCCCCTCTGTACTTCTGTTTGTCTCATTTCCTTTCAATCCAACAGAGGGTGACAATATACAGCCTTGTCGCACTTCTTTGCCAAGTTTGAACCAATCCATTGTTCCATGTCTGGTTCTAACTGTTGCTTCTTAATCTGCATACAGATTTCTCAGAAGACAGGCACAGTAGCCTGCTACTCCATCTCTTTAAGAATTTGTCACAGTTTGTTGTAATTTAAAGCTTTAGCATAGCTAATGAAGCAGAAGTTGATGTTTTTCAGGAACTCCCTTGCTTTTGCCACGATCCAGTGAATATTGACAATTTGATCTCTAATTCTTCTGCCTTTTCAATACCCAGCTTCTACTTCTGTTAGTTCTCAGTTCACATACTGCTGAAGCCTGTCTTGTAACATTTTGAGCATAACCTTGCTAGTGTGCGAAATCAGTGCAACTGTACAGGAGTTTGAACATTCTTTAGCATTGTCCTTCTTTGGCACTGGAATGTAAACTGATCTTTTCCAATCCTGTGACCACTGTTCAGTTTTCCAAATTTGCTGGCATATGGAGTCAACAATAACAGCATCATCTTTAAACATTTTAGATAGTTCAGCTGGAATGCTGTTGCGTCCACTAGGTTTGTTGTTAGTAATGTTTCCTAAGGCGTACTTGACTTCACACTCCAGGATGTCCAGCTCTAGGTCAGCAATCACACCACTGGTATATATAAATATCAGGGACATTTAGATCTTTCTTGTAGAGCTCTTCTGTGTATTCTTGCCATCTCTTCTTCATCTCTTCTGCTTCTGTTAGGTCCCTACCATCGTTGTCCTTTATCATGCTCATCTTTGCATAAAATGTTCCATGGATATCTCCAATTTTCTTGAAGACATCTCTAGTCTTTCCTAGCCTATTGTTTTTCTCTATTTCTTTGCACTGTCCATTTAAGAAGGCCTTCTTACCTCTCCTTGCTATTCTCTGGAAATCTGAATTCAGTTGGGTATATCTTTCCCTTTCTCTCCTGCTTTTTGCCTTCCTTCTTTCCTCAGCTATTTGTATCGCCTCATCAGACAGCCACTTTATATTCTTGCATTCCTTTTTCTTTGGGATGGTTTTAGTAGCTACCTCCGGTACAATGTTATGCACCTATGTCCATAGTTCTTCAGGCACTCTGTCTACCAGATCTAATCTCTTAAATCTGTTCCTCATTTCCACTGTATATTCATAAGGGATATCATTGAGGTCATAACTGAATGGCCCAGTGGTTTTCCCTATTTTCTTCAATTTAAGCCTAAATTTGGCAATAAGAAGCTCATGATCTGAGCCACAATCAGCTCCCGGTCTTTCACTCTTTTATTGTTTGTGATGGCCACTCCGTTTCTTCTTAGGGATCCCTGGTCACATTAGTATATAAAGTGGTCATCTGAATTAAATTTGCCTTTTCTGTCCATTTTAGTTCATTGATTCCCAAAAGCTCAATGTTCAATCTTGCCATCTCATGTATGACCACATTCCACTTGCCTTGATTCATAGGTCTTACATTCCAGGTTCCTATTCAATATTTTTCTTTATAGCATCGACCTTTTCTTTCACCTCCAGATACATCCACAGATGAGTATCGTTTCAGCTTTGAAACCTTTTTTCAACCTTTTCATTCTTTCCTCATCTGCTTGTAATTTCTTCCAATCTCAGTGGCTCATTTTCTGATGTCCTGTGTTTTAGCCTTTTGTTACTGTCCATGGAATTTTCTAGGCAAGAATACTGGAGTAGATTACCATTTCCTATGGCCCATTTTTCATTAGATGTCCAGGAACTACAAAAATATCTAACATGGTCCTTGTTAAACTGTGTGATGATTGAGCTGGAATGGGTTTCTGTAATTTACTTCTCATACTTTTATAGGTGTGAGACACCCTTTGTCTGGCTCCTCTGATGAGATCTGTTCAGTATGGTTGAACTTCTGCATAGCTCTCATCTTCTTTGTATCACACAAGCCCCTCAATCACAGCAAGGTGGTGCCTCACTGGGGGGAAATCTGCTGTACCAGAGTCAAATTCCTTGCATATTTAACCATGCTTCACCAATAAAGTATCTGACTATGTAATAGTATTATGGTCACTGTTTCCTATTCACTCTTCAATAAATCACCTATACATAGTTTTTACCAGTTTTTAATCAGTTTAAATGAGTTTTGATAACATTAATAGATCCAATGTAATTCTATAAATATTCTCCATGATGCAATTTGAATGGTATTCATTAAATTCTCAATTTTCTAATTTTTTAATGATTTTTTCAAGTCATTAGCTCTTGACAAATGAGAGAGAGGTTCTATTTCTCCTTTTCATAAAAAAAGAATAAACCTCAAGAGCTAGTGAAGTATAAGCTGTTTTTAATCTGTAAATGCTGTTGTACCATTAAGCCATAGAGAAGACAGTAGGGTTTCAGTTTCATTTGTGTTGTCATATTGATGGATTAGCAAATATTATTCATGCTTTGCATGCCAAATGGAGTCTTTGAATTTGATTCCAAGGAAAACAGCAGGAATCCCACCTGATGAAAGCCCTAAAGGAGTTGTTAATTCAGGCTATTTTAGAACAGTAATAGGTGACAGCAAACTTATCAAAATATACAATCCATTCCTTTCAAAATAGCTTGCTTATTAGAATAGTGTGATGGAGAAAGTAAAATACTTTCTTAAAAAGTTTTGGAGGCTTTCATTGCACACTGGACATCTCCCCAGAAACGTTTTCATAGATAAACTCTTTGAAAGACTGCTATGTGAAAAAAAAAAAGAATAATAATATGGATGGTAATTTACAGTACAAGTAAAGAAACCTTCCCTCCCCACCTCACCCACAATTGTTGAAAATTTTCTTTTTATAGTTTGGTAAGATAAATTAGTTCTTGATAATTTCTATATGGCCTTGGGATCATATAATTAAATGCAGACCCTGCCAAGCACTTCTGCTGGCAAAACTGTAATGATAAAGTGCAGGGTATTTTTATCATTATGTGTTTCTGTCTATAATCATAATTATAAGGATTCAGTCTATTGCCAGTTCTGATTAAAAACAATAAGAAATGATTGCCTTTACAGAATAGCTTTTGTCTGTACATTAAAAAGCAGTTGTGGGGCTTTATTAGGACTTGGATGCAAGCATGAGAGAAGAGGATTAACAATTTCCCCCTATGGCATTTTCTTGATTCAGTTCCTTAATTTCCAGCTGCTAATAGCAGCAGGAAGAAAACAATATAGGCACAATATGTCTTTCAGAAATGGAAGGAAAGAGGTTAAGAATTCTTTTTTCTAAACTAACCTAAAGAAGTAAGTGGAACTAAAGTTTCCCAGCCCCTCATCCTCCCCCCAAATACCTCTTTCACATAATTCAGGACGATTCCCTATACACTGGTCAAAATTCTCTTCAGACTAGAAAGATGCTTACAGAGAAGTGGAGAGAAACTCTTGGAACATATGTCAACTAATCCTAGGAACCAGTGGGTTGCAAATAAAGTTTCAGGGAAATTCTGTCTAATAGTTTGTCTTGCTCCCAAAGATGTATTCTACACCCTAGAATATTAGGTAATTGATTTTGGAGCAGTAATAAGCCATTATTTACAGTGGGAAATGACTAAGGAAATAGTTCCTTTTCCAGCGCCTGCACTAGAAAGATCAGGAGTAGCTGCTGCAATTCAATTCAGTGGTGTTACTCCCAGTAACATGATTGTCTGTCTTTTCCAGGCTAGGTGTACAAAGAGGTTATTGAGGTTAAAATAGACATCTATCTACACTACCTCTCTATGAAACAGAGGTTTTCTTTTGCAGAGATGACTGCTGGTCTTCCAAGGACAACTTGAAACTTTTCAGTTTATGTGTAGTAGAATCAAGAATACCAGCTATTGTGTACAGACAGAATATAAACTTTCATTGAACAGATGTTCAGATTGCACATCTGCTGCTGCTGCTAGTGCCGAGGAGGTAGAAGAGAAAGAGGAGGAAGAAGTGGAGTGGGGAGAAGAGGAGTAGGTTGTCACTGCTACTGCTGTCCCAGAGAAGGATGAGGAGGGACAGAGGAACCCAATCTGAGGAGGCTTCTCCAATGGAACCTGCACCCCCCCAAACTACCTGCCGGACAGTCCATGTCTGTTGCTGCTCCTGCTGATGCCCTCACTGCCCCAGCTGCTCTCATAGCACATCATGGAGGAGAAGGTGGAAGGTCATCACATCACAGAGGAGGAGTTGGAAGCTGAGTTCCTGCATCTGTGCCTCTAACAGCTCTACAAGATCTCTGTCTCCAGCAACTCTACAAGTAGGTTTCAGCATCTCTCTTATAACCTGATGACCCTCAAGATGGCACCACAAATGGCAGCCTGAGTAAAGTGAGCTCTTGCACATTGTTGCAATATCACAGTTCTTTCTGCAATCTTTTGCAGAGTACATATTCCAGAAAAAAATATTAAAAATATTAAGCACACTTTACTGTTGAATATCTAAGTTCATTTATTGTTATGTAGCTGCTGTACTGGAGTAAAATTCCTTATGTGTTTAACCATGCTTGGCCAATAAAGTATCTAAATCTGCACATTCTTTTAAAACCAGTTCAGCATCTGTCAGCTATTGGATATTTTCTGTAAGGAACATATTTCCTTTGTGAGCTTAAGAGGAATACTGTTGAACAGAGACAAAATCACAACTTTATTAGAAAATCATAAGGCTATAAAATAAGCCAAACTTTTGGACCAATAGACAACCAGTCTTGAACAGCCAATAATTGGACCTTTGACTACCAAATACTGAATATTAATTGAGCAGAAATCCAACCATGTTCTCCTGCAATCCCTCAGGCACCCTAAGATGCTTACTAGTACCTCATTTTCCCTCTGGCCAGTTGAGTTCATTTCCAATCAAAACTAGCCACCTTTTTTAATTTCCATAAATGACTATGCAGCTCATATGAAGCCAGAAGCATTCTTGGAAATAAAAGTAATGCTAGAGGGTTAGGAAAAATCCTTTTCTTTGTATCATGCTTACTTATCATTTATTGTTAAGTAAGCATGCGAGTCCAGGAGAGCAGCGGGGCCTGTGATACAACTCTTGGGACTGCGCCGGTGGCCAAGGTCTTTTGTCAGTAGCCAACCGAGCCAGGAGCTTGTTGGGGCAGCAGTGAGAACAGCGAGGCGACTGTGGGGCTGCGTCCTTGATGTTCGACTGGGCCTGGTCTCAGAGGATGTTGCTGGCTGGATTGAGCTGGGGGCTGTGGGCCATCGCTCTGTCGGGATCAGCTGTTCGGCGGCCAGACCTTTCGGGTTTGGCTTGGAGCAGTTGGTCTTAGCCTGCAATGGTGGTGGCCTTGATAGCTGATCCAGCGCCTCTGAGCACCGAGGCCTCTACGTGCAGCCTGGAACTCTGCAGCTCTGTGGACTGGAAGACAGTGCTAGGCTCGGAGGACATTCACCAATGCGGACCCAGTGGAAAGTGGAGGACAATTTGGACTGGGTCAGTTAGCCCAGCCTCATAAGAGGAACTGCGGGCCAGGGTTGGTTCAGGGCTGGCCCCTGGGTGTGAGCCGGAGACAGCTGGGTGGCTGGGTTGATCGGTGCCCTTGCCCAGAATGAGAGCAGGGCAAGGAGTGTGGATGGGTGTCCTCCCTCTGCCTGTCAGTGTGAAAGTTGGTCTAGGGGGAGGGCAGGGTGTGGTTGGGGGAGGGTGCAAGGCAGGAGCCCTCATGCTGAGAGCTTGCGATAGTGCTGGGGCCCTCTGCCATTGCCCCTCCCTGGATGTCTGGGAGTAAGTGATTTAGTTGTTTGATGGGGGGGACATAGAGCCCATGCCTGGGAAAAAGGGAGGTATTGTGGTAGAGGGTATTTCTTGTTTGGGGAGTTTAAGGGCAGGAGATGGTATCCAAGTGGTTATGGGTAGCGGGTGTTATGGGAGTGGGAGGACAGGCCATTACAGGAGAAGATGCCCCCAGTGGTTAGTATTGGTGGTGTGTTCTGGCCCTCCTTGCTCACGCCCAGACCCTGGTCAGCATGCGCTTGGCAGCCCTGGGTCCAGCTGCTGCTGCTGAATCCCAGGTCAGTTAACAACAAGGATCCTCTGATTAGAGATACCATCGAGGAGGAGCTGGCTGACCTGGCATGCATCACTGAGACCTGGCTGGCTCCTGAGGGGGGTGTTGCCCTCTCAGAGATGTGTCCAGCCGGGTTCAAGGTTTGGCACCAGCCAAGACCCCAGGGCAGGAGGCGGGTGGCAGTGGTCATCTGAGAATCGCTGTTTGCCTCCAGGGGCCTTGGCCACAAGTTTAAGTTGTGAGACTTTCTGTTCTTGAGATTGGGCTCTCGGGATCAATTGGGATTGTTGCTACTGTACCAACCTCCCTGCTGCGTAGCATCTCTTTGCCTGAGCTGACTGAGGCTATCTCAGGGCTGGCGGTGGACTTCCCCAGGCTGATGCTCCTGGGGGATTTCAACTTGCCCTCCCTGGGTTTGGCCTCAGATTCGGCTCAGGAGTTCATGGCTTCCATTACAGCCATGGGCCTCTCCCAGATTACTGAGAGCCCCACTCGAGACAGTGGCCACACTCCGGATATGATTTTCTTGTCGGAGCAATGGCAAGGTCAGTTGGGAGAACTATTGTTCACCCCCTTGTCATGGTCTGATCACGCCCTGGTATCTTTTGAGATTCTCTTATGCCACCCCCGTCTGCAGGGAGGTGGGACCTATGCAAGCTGTCCGCACTTGGTGCCTGATAAACCCTGAGGGGTTTCAGAGGGAACTGAGGAATGTCCCAAGGGCATTGCTACACGGTTCTGTTGAAGCCTTGGTTGTGTCTTGGAATCAGAAGGCGACCGAGGCTTTGGACAGGATCGCACCTATGCGGCCTCTCTCCATCAAGCGCTCAGGGCACTCTCTGTGGTTCACGGAAGAGTTACAGGGGATGAAAAGGTTGAAGAGATGCCTGGAGCGTCGCTGGTGGAAGACGAGGGAAGAATCTGATTGGACACAACTTAGAGCTGCTATTGAAGTCTATCTTGTGGCGATCAGGGCAGCGAAACAGGACTATTTCTCTGTAAATAAGATAATAAATAAGATCCTTATTGCATCTGCAGAGTGCCATCCATTGGCTCTGTTTAGGGTCACCCGCTCCCTTCTAGGTATGGGGGAGCCGATGGTCCTTCTTCAGGGCCGTGTGGAAGAATTTGTGGGGCACCTGTCAGATAAAGTTGCTCGGATTTGGTCCCAGTTGGACACTGATTGCGAGGTAAAGCCAGTGGAGATGCCGAGGAAGGAGTCTTGCCCAGTAATCTGGGATCAATTTGATTCTGTTGTTCCTGAGGAAGTGGACAGGGTCCTCGATGTAGTCAGTGTGACCACTTGCCAGTTAGATCCTTGTCTCTCCAGGGAGGTGACTAGCAAGTGGGTCCATGCAGTGATTAATTCCTCACTGCAACAGGGTTTTTTTCCGGGAGGTTTAAAGAGGCCCTGGTTCGCCCTCTGTTAAAAAAAACATCGCTGTTCTCCACCTGTTTGGATAATTATCGGCCAGTCTCCCACCTGTCCTTTTTGGGCAAGGTGGTTGAGAAGTGGTCGCCTGGCAGCTGCAGAGGATCCTGGAGGAAATGGATTTTCTGGACCCTTTTCAGTCTGTGTTCAGGCCCGGTCATGGGACAGAGACAGCATTGGTCGCTCTTGTGAATGATCTCTGGCGAGAGCAGGATGGAGGTACTGCATCCATCCTAGCTCTCCTTGACCTCTCAGCGGCTTTCAATATTGTCGACCACGGTATCCTGTTGGGTCAGCTGCGGGGGCTGGGGCTGGGTGGTGCAGATTTGCATGTTACAAATCTGCAACCAGATTTGTGCTGGTTCGGCTCCTTTCTCTGTGGCTGGTCCCAATCGATGTTAATAGGGAAGGAAAGGTCCAGCCCTCGGCCATTACTTTGTGGTGTGCCACAGGGCTCGGTGCTTTCTCCCTTCCTTTTTAACATCAACATGAAACCGCTAGGTGAGATAATTTGTCACCATGGGATGACGTATCATCAGTATGCTGATGATACTCAGATTTACATCTCTTTCCCAGGTGACCCAAGTGATGCTGTCCTGGCCCTGACTCAGTGCCTGGAGGCTGTTCAGGGCTGGATGGGGAACAA
>JANHZU010005089.1:27521-40039 GCA_032468055.1 Acrochordus granulatus | reverse complement strand
TCAATATCAGTGTTTCTTGAAAAGCTGTTGGTAAACAATGCAGAATCTCCCAATTCAGCCTTTCATGATAGATCAAACTAGAAGTCCAATGTCATGTAGGTCAGTATTACTTTTATTGCACAACTATTATATGTGGCTCAGGAATGAAATGGATGGCTACATACCTTCAATAAATAAATAGAAACGTCTTACAAGTATACTCCCTCCTCCTTGTTGTATGTATGAGAACTAGGGAGGGTCTTGTATGAGATGTTTACTCAGGTTACATTCCTGTTCCGGACTCAAGTCTCTTTTATCTGACTGTTGCCTTGATATTTGCTCTTCCTTCTGCCCCTTAAGGCCATTCCCTCTGTCTTCTACACCGATTGAGCATAACCAGGACTGCAGGAGACACCCCCCCATCAGAGGTTGGAAGGTGGGTACACATCTGCCACTGCACTGAATGGCAGGATTTGGTCCCTTCACCAATACACTGTTACTTTTCACCAATAGGTTTGGAGCAGGAAGACTATATTATATTTCACAGCCAGAGGAGGTACCAGCATAGCCATGTTAGCACTTAGCATGGTAAACAGTATTTGTTAGTGGGCCATTTGTTTGTTGTTTATTGTCAGTTTGTATGCAACCGCAATCACAAAAATAAATCTAGGCAGTGTACACATTAGGATTAGTTTCAGTTTCATGCTTATTTTGGTCATTGACCAGTACAATATGTAAATACCACTCAGTATTGTGAAATACTAGAATCAACATAGATAGAATATAATATATAAAGTTAGTTTAAAAATCTATAAAAAACAAAGCTAATAAAAAACCCTAACCCTAAGAAAGTTAAGATAAGCTGTGCCAATTTAAGAGTAGTAAATAAACACGTTTTAGCTGTGTAAATCTACTGTTACCATAAAATCATTTTGGTTTTAGATATCCTCTGAGCATAATATTGTCACCTGAGCTGTAATACCAGGAGAGCTGTCCTTCAGCAGAAAATGGAGATGGGATTTTGTGGGCTTCCCTTCGGGAAAAGAAGAAGGAAGCAAAGTTTCTAAATGAGTGGCTTCTGGCTTGTTCATAAAGAAAGCAGCTTAGAAGAATGTGGGCCATAGGTTTTGGTTTCTACTTCTCCCCAAGTCAGATTCTTTCAGAATAAGGGCTCCTGTGGCATTTGCCCTCTGTTGCTGAAAGTAAGTGCACACTCTAGACATCTGTGTTTATAAAAGGTAAAATATATAGGATTAAGAAGAATAAACAAACATCCAAAACAGAGCCTGCTGGCAGAACCATGCTTTAAAGCTTCATGAAAGCTGTATACGGAAGAGAAGGAAATTCTCTTCCATAGGATAGCCACAATTACAGAGGAAATCCATCTCCCTGGAAGATAACATTATTTTAAGCTGGGATCTTGAGTGCGGTTATGGCAAGTAGCAAGGGAAGTATACAAACCTTTATCTGCCTTTCCCTCAACATTCACCCATCTTTCATTCAGCCCCTCTTTGTGTTTCTGTCAACTGACTTTCCAAGAGCATTCCAGCATAGCCTAACATTTCTTATTTTCTTTTCCAAGCAAGAGATCTGGTATTCATGTTCCCTACTTCCCAGGTAGCACTGCAGTGAACCGATAAAGAGATTCTAAACTAGTAATAAGAGAGCTAATCAAATGCCTGGTTGGATCACAGACCTCCTATGAAACCATGTGGCTGAGCATGTAAATGACATAAAGTTAATTCATCAGCTGTTGAACAAGTCAAACAGAAGGGTGGGCAAAAGGAAGGAGACATGTGACCTATGTCACACCACAGAAGTTCTGCAAGAAATGTTCCTCAGGCATGTGTCTGGATCTCAGCAGGCATCACCACTTGCTGTCAATGTAGGATCTCAAAGTGAATCACCTGCTTGTGCTGGTAATGTTAGGATTGTACACTCACAGATATTCTTCATGCTACCTGAGCCCATCATTAGAGGACAAGTTGCCATCAATTCACCTCTGGTCACTATTACCATCTCTAGGCTACCAGCAGCAGCCAAAAGAATTCATAAGCATGCCCTAGCTTCCCAGCACCACCCAAGATTTACATCCAACCCATTTTACTTACAAATTTTGTATAAGGCCATCTGATTGTTCCAGCCATGGTTAGGAGTAGTGTATTTCTACTGTTTCTTTTATGGCTACCATGATTTAGGATGTTGCCTACCTTTATCACTCCAGACTTTACTTACCCAAGCAACATTTTTTTCTCTGAATTTCTCAATGGAATGGAAATGTCTGAATTGACAACTTGTTTCAAGAAAGCTGTTGCCATCTCCCTGAGCCCATTCCCTGCTTTTTCCTAATTTTCCTATCCTATGACCACAGTGGCATATTAACAATGTTGCAGCAGGGCAGTGTAACCTTATTTTAATAAATATATGTACATACAAAATCAGTATTGTCTCCATATGTCCTTATGTATTTCAGCACCACATTGGGTAGGTTTTGCTGCAGCACGGAAATTCCCCTTACCTGTGAGGTCTTGGTTTGCTTTCCACATGCCTGCCTGCATTACTGTGTAACCCCACAACCAAATGAATGAATGAATGAATGATTCATTCACTTGGAGCTCACTCTTTCATTCAAATCAGTGACTAGACCTTCGGGCCAGGTACTGTTTAATCATGGTATCATGATAGTGTAGATCACAGCATGAAATCTTGCAAAGTGTAGCACTTTCCCATTTTGGCCCCTGAATATCCACTGCAGGGGGCCATAGACAACCTTCATCATACCAGTCCACCCCCAAAGGAGAGTCCTCTTCATACATGCTGGCATCCTTTCCGAGCCCTCTTCATACATGCTGGCATCCTTTCCAATGCTCTGTAACATTGGAGAAAGGAGTCATTGGCACTAAACACTGATAAACACTTTCTGCATGCTGATGCAGTACAGATTGCCCCAAAGGGATGAAAGTACTTTGCAAGGCATGGCTAATTGGACACACTCTCCAAGTTACATTTGGATGTATTGCAACATATAAAGGATGTTGCTTTGTATTCTGTTTTTTTCAGTGCAAGACTTGATGGCAATATACCACGTGGTGATTCTTATTTTCTGAACTCTGTCGGCATGTAAAAACATAAATGGGGAAAGACCAATCATTTATTATGTCAGTTCAACTGTCCCCATGTTTCTAGAGGCCACGTGCAATATGCCAGCTATAATTCCTAACAGCTGTACTAGCATGGTTCAATGATTCAACAGCATGAATTCCCCAACGCGTATTGTAGCCCAGTGTCATTGCATTGTCAATGCCACGAGTTGTTACGGTGTTAATTGCATAATGAAGAAAGAACTAAAAACCCAAGAGGATGCTTATTTGGTGCCATAAATTGGACTGCCATTCTGCCCACAGTAGGTGATAACATCAGCCAGTGAACATGTACTTCTTGTTGATATTGAACTCTACGTGCTAACCAGTACCCCACTTTGCAAGTCCCAGTCTGGGGCAAATAACATCTGTAGACATGCTGTATGTGACCATAACAATGACTCTGAATGCAGTGATCAACACATTTTCTGGAATCAGTAGTGGAAGAAAGGACAGATTGGAAAGCTACAGTTGCAGCAATTGCAGCATAATATGTCTATGGCCTTTCACAGTGTCATCTATGACTGCAGGCTAATGTTCTGAACTCCACATTGGAAGCAAGCTGATGCTTACTAGCCTTCATGAAGCGTTACCCTGGAGGCAGTGCTGGTATGGATACTTTATGCCATCTGGGTGCTAATTTAAGCTAGTGCCAATGGTGTAGAAAGTTGTCTGTGGATTGCCAGCTTCAGCATGGTATATGCCATCCTATGATGGAAAGCAATCCCAGTCAAGAAATGAATAGCAGCCACAATCTGGTAACTGATTAACTAATTTGGCCTAGATAAGACAAGAAAGGTCATGGAGATGAGTGTGGCTATTGAAAATGTCTTGCTGAAAATGATAGTCTGCTTCAAAGACTTCATAAGTTGAATTAGCTGGATTCCTTCCTTTTTAAGATGGAGAATTTTCACGGCCAGTAAAAATTGCATGTAGCCCACTGAGAAACATAGATTGCTATGGGCCCCAGGCCTGCTTGTAGGTTGCGAGCTCACATTTAGCACTATGGAAAACAGAAATATTTCTGGATTATAACACTTCATTTATTAAAAGGCCAGAGAGGGGAACTGCATCTTTTGAGGAAGCCTTGTTCACTTATAATCCCCTGTCTGCTCCAGTGCGGGGGACAGAGGGGCTTGAATGCTGTATGATTTTTGAGGTTCATGGAATACATCTGAACAAGCCACCACCACTTATATGGCAGGCTGAAGTGCTGCATGGGCATACACATATTTACCAATCAACCTGCTGCACAGTTGGTGTGCCTGCCTAGTGGCAATCGTTGATTTGGCCAGTTTATAAAGATAGCACAGTGTAGGAGCTGTAAACACAACTGGATTTCCTCTGCTTCTCCATTTTGCATCATGGACAATTTCAATGAGTTGGGTTTCTCCACTGCATAGACATGGTCAAGGTTACCATTTTCTGATTAGTACACCCTATATTAACAATTCCATGCTCCTTGTAAGACATGGTTAACTACAATAACAGACAATAACTTACATGTACATAAGTGAATTGTACATAATAGTGAATTGTACATAATGTATTCTTTTTCAGGAATTGCAGGCTTTGGAGCATCTTTACACTAGGTAACCTATGAGAGTGATTAAATGCTTCCCATTACCTGAAGTTACAGTGCCTACCAGATGGGATGTTGGTTCATGAAGAGTGGCTCAGACCAGGGGAGACAATCTACAATCATTTTGGCCATTGCTAGAAGTGGCATTTGAAGGAGTAGGTATTTGGACAGCTAAAGGCTCAATGGCATTGCCTCAGTATATGGCAGAGGATAATAAGGTTTGCATCATCATTATCTTGGTTGTACTCCACAGCAGTTGCAACACCAAAGGTCTTCTCATCCCTTCTATGATTATCACAGTGGCACCAATAAACAGAGAACTATACTGCCAGCGCAGGCAATGCCATGTGATGAAAAGCAAAGCTGCCCAGGACACCCTAATGGAGCTAATGTGGTAAATTCCTAATGTAAACAGTGCTTCTTTGGGTGGGCATTGATCAACTTATGGGCCTCATCTGCTGGTGTAATCGCAAAGTAGGAGACAAAGCTCTAGCTTTAGTACCTCAGTAACAAAACCTTGAACCAGTTTTAGGGTGTGAGAGGGAAGAAAGAGGAGGAAAAGAAGGAAAAAATGGCATTGGTGCTCAGCCGCTATCTTTGTTTAGTACATCTGGTATGCAAGAGTCATTTCCTCTTTCTATCCTTCCTGTTATTTGCAAAACTGCATGTTGCTATTTTAACATCTTGAAAAAGAGTCCCCATCTGTTCCCTGTTCTTCGAGAGCAAATGCCTTGGATCCAGAAGAAAACCTTCAAAGGCATACTTTCTTTTACTGTTTAACAAGAAGTGCACATTAAAATATCAAAACTGTGCCAGAGTCAAAAGTGCCTTCACATCTGGAATTTGTGATAAGAGTATGAAAGTAAAGTTCTGTCCCAAAAACATAGTGCTTGGCAGAGTTATTTCCTTGCATTTTTTCTACGAATTCTAATGAATGTTTCCTTGGCAATTATTTCATTTGAGAAGAAAATTGTGGAGAAAATCTCATGGGTGAAGGCTGATGTTCTTGCATTTATTAGTTATAACATAACAAAAGGACTTGTTGTCCTTACTAGGTCCATCATTCTAGTGACATGAAGCCTCTGAAAAGACAGAGAGAACTCCACTGGCTTTGTCCTTTGAAGAAATATAATTTCTGCTCAGAGAAAATCCAGAGCTTCAGAAATTTTCAGGAAACTTTTCCTAGCCCAATTAGAACTTATTTCCCTAATAGCCAATTTCAAATGCCTACTTATGCATGCAGAAACAGAACAATAATTGGTTATGATTACCTGATTTATTGATTGAAGTGATCTATGTGCTTAAAAGCTAAAGATTTCCTCAAATCAAACTCAGTTCCTCATATCCTCCATATCCTTTTTGTGTCAACAACATTTTTTTAAAGTTCCCCAGCTAGGCTATGATCCTGGTATTTTTTTTATTTGGTCTGTCCCTGCTGAGCTTTTTACAAGATTGACCAAAGATTCTGGGTTCTGCCACCTGTTAAAAAATAGGTTCATGTATAGGAGGGAAAAGTCCCTGATGACCCCTGCTAGAAGATCAAACTCTAACACAGAAGTCTTCAGTCTTTTCTTTTTTTTTAAATTTCATCTAATTCTAAATTCATGTAACTTTGCAAACACTAATGCCATTTAAGGAATAAGCAATATGTAAAATTTTTAAATAAAATCCATAGTGTCAAGATGGCCCTCAGATGCCTTCAATAATTCTCCCTGGAACTTGCTGAACTTATAGGAAATCTAACACCTGACCACCTGACTTTAATATTCAAAAACTAATAACTTTTACTTCAATTGCAGCCATCTAAATGAGATAAAAAGCTGCTATATAATGTTGATATAATTCTCCTATTTCAGTCATTCTTTATGATCACTTCCAAGGTACAGTAAGGATGAAGAATTAAAAATTAACTATGCAAAGACAAAAGTCTTGGAGTTTGCTAAATGCCTTTGAACCCAAAAGTCTGAGCTAAATGGCCATAAAATCAAACAAATTAAGGCCTCTAAATACTTGGAACTGTTTCTCAAATCTCTGGCAAGAGAAGTGGTCACATGGACATTGCAGCCCAGAGTACTAAAAAATCAAAACTTTCTGTCTGTCCAAGAGTCCTTATTTATTCCTGTTGCCTTAAAACTAGTCTCTCTGCCAAAGTGTGCTGCCAGTTCCTGTTTGGTGCACATCTACGGTCTTAAGGAGGTTACTAAAAATTGGAAATAATGCATTTACATTCTTACAACACAATATTCCACATTGTCCTTCCAATGTAGCCCTTTTCTGTGACCATTAAGACTGCAATGTAGTATTTGGTTAACCTTTTTACTACTGGATCTGGAAGGGTTTGGGCACTCTGGGTTCCCTTGATTAAACAATGCCATCTCCTGGGACTCTTCTCTGTAGTACCTTCTCTGTAGTAGCACTAGCCTTCTGGAATGAGGTTCCCCCTGTGATCCAAATGGCCTCCATCCTGCTAATGTTATGAAGGGCCTTGAAGAGCTGGCTCTTTGCTCAAGACTTTGGTAAGGTTGAGTGAAGCCCCCCTTTGATCTCAATGGGTTTTTTTAAATTCAAGTGTGTTTTTTGTTACCCTTCCTATCCTTGCTTTTCATTTTTGTCTACCAATGTTGTCTACCTGCAATTGTCCAGGGCTGTTGGAAGTTGGGCGACTTGTATACCATCCAACTTTCAATGACTCTGGGCATCTCACAACAATCAAACAAATAAATTGCAGTAAAACATAAAAAATAAAGATAAAACAACAAGCATAAGGAAGCAAGGGTCTCACTCTCCCTTGCTGAAAACCGGGGTAAAGAGCAAGTTTTGATGGCTCTTTGAAACAACAGCAGAGGGGTGGCCATCTGGATCTCAGAGGAACCTTATTCAGGTACTGCTACAGAGAGGGTGCTAAGTTCAATGCCGGATGTAAAAATTAATTTTCCATCAGTTTTGTAATCTGTGAAAGATAGAAATATAAATCCTGGAAATAAATCAAGAAAGGAAGAATGCAGTCCTAAATCTGAATGTGGATGGCTGGAGTGAACAGGCTATAGTGGCATGTTGGTACTTCTCTATCAGCCTCTGCTGGTGGGGAGGAGCACCGTGACTGTTGGATGACCTCCCATGTGAGAAGTTGTGTTTCTGACAGCAGAATGCCAATATACAACCATCAAAAAAGGAGGCGTTATAGTTATGCCTGTTTTGAAAATGGCCTTGGTGAATGCCAGTCCTCCTCCCTAGCCCATTGCTATAAATGTGGTTGGATGGAAGAAAAAGGGGAATGCATAGATTCGCTAGTGGAAAGTCGTGGGATTTCTCCTTCTGTACACACTTACCTCTTACTTACATGATTCACTAGAACTGGGGGGTGCCAGTAGATTTGTTTCTTTGTTCCTATCAGCTGGTCTAAGTTCTGTTTGTTAGGCTCTACAGGATCAAAACTACAGAATCAAACAAAGAGGTCTTATCAAGCTGTTGATATCACAATAGGCAACAACTCTGTGGTCATGTTTAAAGCCAATGAAATTTGAACCAATTACTATCAAGAAATAATAGTCTGTAGATCAACCAAATAATCAAGAGGTTTACCTAACCTGGCTAAATTTTCTCTTGATAGGCTAACAAAGCCATCTATTTATTGTTATTGTTTACAATTTTTCCTATTTCCTTAAAGCACCAGACAAGTAGTCTTCAGCTTACAACTATTTAATGACTGTTTGAAATTATGATGGCACTGAAAAAAGTGACCTACAACTTGCACTTACAGCCATCACAACATCCCCACCGTCACATGATCAAAATTTGGGCAATTGGCAACCAGCATTATTTTACAACAGTTGCATCAGCCTGGGGTCACATGATTGCCATTTGTGACCTTTCCCGAGTGCTTCCAACAAGTGAAGTCAACGGGGAACGCCATATTCACTTTAAAAAATGCATGATTCCCTTAATGACTATGGTGATTCACTTCATGTCCATAGAGGAAAAAGTCATAGAACAGTCTGTGATTCACTTAACAACTGCATTGCTTAGCAATAGAGGGTCTGATCTAATTGTGGTCATAAGATGAGGATTACATATACTGTTTTTCGATTGTTTCTTTGTTTTATCCTTAATAATAACCTACAAGATACCTGATTGGGAATTACAACCTAGATTTAAGTTTGTATTTTTATCCATCAGACAATATTCTAATAATTTTAAATTATATTAAGATACATAAACAAAATACAAATTTTTCATAGAAACCAAGAAATGGGAACATAATAATAATTGGCTGTTCTCTTCTAGGACTTGCAACAAAGCAGATTATAAACTGAGTACCTTGCAGAAAAATCAAGGAAAATCAATGAGTCACAATTGTTTTTTTATTAGATTTTCTTTTAACCCAATTTTGATTATTATTACTAGGAAATAAAATAGCGGCAAAATACAAATTATTCATTTTTTAAAGAGAGCTTTGGAAGATGAAAGCAGCTCGCATATGGTCAGACTGGTTTTAACTAAACCTCTCCCCATTTTTTAACCTAATAAATGCTACAAATCTAAGATATTAAAACTGTATCCATATGTTTCACATAACACAAAGCCATAGTTCCTATTCTCTTCTCTCCTCCCCTCCTCTTCTCAAATCCTTGTGACATATTACATTGAGAATCATATTAACTCCCATTGTATTGAGGATTTTTGTTATAAAATAACAAAAAGGCTTAGGATTTCCTATTCTTACTTGAGATTATATTTTATCGAATTTAATAAGCTTTTCTTCCAAGTAGATGTACATGGAACAGACACATTTTCCCTTAAATGGTCCATGTTTTATTTATGCATGACTGGAAGTGAAGAAAATCCTAAACAATGGGATGCAAATGCTATAGGGATCCTGAAAATGCACTGTGATTGTTCTGTGCAAAGGTGAGAATTATAAAACATGGACAGTAATAATATTTATGGATTACTTATAGTCTGTTGGCAGAATGCTCAAAAGATTTGCAAAAACTTCTGTCATGGGCTGTTGCTTATAAGACCTGCAGTTGCTTGGCAGCCCAAATCAAGTCAAATTTCTTTTAAAGGGAGTTGAGACTTCCTTCCAGCTTGGCATAGGTGACGTGATAATATGATGTGGTTGGTAACCTAAGTATAATCCTAATGAAAAGTGCAGTTTAGATAAAGCTTTTACTTCAGTATTATAGGTTAGGTTTCTGGCCTGCCTTAATTGCCATGGTAGGATGGACATCTTATAATTTCAAATCCCTTTCCTGTATGTGTGGTCTGTGCACATCAAAATTTAGTATTTATAATCAATGCACAACACCAGAAAATTTATTGGCATTTTCTGATATCAGCCCCCTAATTATTGAATACAAAACCTATATAAGTACAGAATTACGTTTCTGTCTTAGGTTTGGTTTAGTGGGTTAAATCGCATAGCCCCAAAATTCTTGTTTTGATCCTTAGTTTTCAAATGTGCAACAAACTTTTTATAAATATTAGAAACCTCTCATCAGATTTACTAAATAAGATGCCATTTAAATAACAACTAGGTATGAATTACATGTATCTTGTTTTCATTGTGTGATAAAACAATACAGCATAAACAAAGGCAAAACACAATTGCCTGCAATCACATTATGTGGAAGATACTTTACTTCTAGACACTACTCAAGGAAGGACATAGAAACATCTGAAACTTGCTCATTATTTGATTGAATGTTCAGCATTATTTTCTCCAAACGGAACCACAGGCATACTCTAGATCTCAGAAATATATTTCCTATGGGAATTAGTTTGATATCTTATGCTTTATTAACACTTCTAGTGCCACAAGTGAATTTGTTGTCTGATTTTTATTATCTGGTTGTTGCTCAGTCAGCTAAATGTTTAGACTAGATTTGTCATTTTTGTTCACCTACAGAGTCCTTCCCAAGGACCTGGGATAGGCAGATGCTGTTCCTTGATGTTGTTAAGGTATTGTCACCGGATGTAAGCTGTTCTGAGTAACGCTGCCTTTTGCAATTGACTGATGGTGTATTTGTCAATGCCGATGGTGTTCAAGTGATGCTTGTTTTGGGATTGCACCCAAAGCTCCTATAACTATTGGTACCACTTTTGCTTTCTTTTGCCATAGTCATTCCAGTTCTATTTGCAGGTCTTTATATTTTGTTATTTTCTCCAGTTATTTCTCTTTTATTCTGCTGTCTCCAGGTACTGCCACATCCACTATTCAGACTTTTTTGTCTTTCTTATCAACAATTGTTAGGTCTGAAGTATTATGTGGCAGGTGCCTGTCAGTTTGAATTCTGAAGTCCCAGAGCAATTTAGCTTTTTCATTTTCTATTCCTTTCTCTATTTTATGAGCCCACCAGTTCTTGCTTGCAGGGAAATGGTATTTCTTGCGGATCTTCCAATGCACCATTGTTGCTACTTTATCATATTGTTATTTGTAGTCTATCTGTGCCAACTTCTTGCAGCAGCTTACTAGGTGGTTTACTGTTTCTTCAGTTGCTTTGCAGAGGTGGCATTTGTTGTTTTTCTTGTCTTGTCAATTCTAATCTTCTATGCATTTGTTCTAATGCTTGATCTTGTGCAGCCAGAATTAGCCCTTCTGTCTCTTTCCTGCTCTTAGCCATTGCCACATCTTGATATTATCTGCTTTGCCTTCTGGCTCTGTATTGGCTATGTAATGTTTTGCCTTGCCATGTCTCTTTTCTGTTCTTCATTTAGTCTTTCTTGTATGCCAGTTTTGTCTCTCCAGTACTCAGTAAGCCTTCCTGGTATACTAACTTTAGTGCATCTTCTTCACTGTCCTTCACGTATTCTTCCAATGCCTTTTCTTCTTCTTCAACATCTGGTGTACCTGCAACATTCCATGGCCACCTATTTTTCTTGGTAGGTAGAGTCTGTCAACATCACTGCATGGATAAAGGGCATGATTCATCATCATTATCTTTCTGGTCTTCCTATTCAAGCAGAACTAAGGGCCTTTAGTTCTGCATAAATCCAGTCCACTATTCCAGTTGTATATTTAATGGAAATTGCCCAAGTGTTAACTGCCTTGATGGTATTTTCTCCACTAAGTTTGGACTTCAATTATTATTATTCAACATTGTAGAAATAAAAATTCTTCTAAGCTTCAGGTAAGTTGGACAACCGTTAGTTGGAAATGAAAAAAATAAAGTGAAATATATGTAAAGTCCCTAGATGAAAAAAGCTGGTATAGTTGATCCTAACTACACTAAAGGGATATTCACATTCAGATGCTTACAGGGCTGCCTAGGTCCGTCATTCAGATCTATAAGGGATGAAGGACACAAGAAATATTGTTTGTTTAATCAAATTTAGAGACCGTCCACCTTATTCATGGAGTAACTTGATTGATGCATATCCCATCAAAGTAATTCAAAGCAATATATATAGTTCTCCTTCCTCATATTCTTCTTCACCATAACAACTCTGTGATGTGAGATAGCTGAACAAAAAGTGCCTGGCTCAAAGTCACCCAGTCAGCTTCTGCAGCTGAGGGTGACTAGAACCTGGGTTTCCTTGTTCCTTGTCCAACACTTTAACCAGGACATCAGATGGCGGTAATGATTTGTTTCAACATAATGAAGGAGACAGTAGGTGAGTGCAGGAGATGCAAGAGCTTTCTGAAAACAAGTTTCATGAACTATCCAGAGAGTGAAAGGGCTGTGAAGGATCAGCTTCCTATGAAGCTCAACGGTGCTGAGAGTTCATTCCATTTGGTTAGGGACAAGAGAAACTAAAGTGCTCTAAGTAGCAGATTTTAAAATTATTGATACCAACCAGAGTTTTATTCTTTTCTT
>JANHZU010005089.1:10933-27421 GCA_032468055.1 Acrochordus granulatus | reverse complement strand
AACCAGAGTTTTATTCTTTTCTTCCTTTTCTAACTTACCAGGAACATCTTTGGCTTTTCTGAAATAAATGACAATAATTTTTTAGAAAGAAAAAAAATCAAATCAAATCAGGGGCTTCAAAAGATATATATGCACCCAAATTTTGAGAGTAATTATTGAAAACAATATATATAAATTTTGAGAGTAATTGTTGAAAACAATATTGTTTTCAATATATTATTGAAAAAAAATATAAACAATTATTGAAAACAATATATAAAAACAATTTTTAAAGGAAACATAATATAGTATCAAGGATTCATCTTTGAATTCCATTATTCATTGGTATAATTTTGCTTTTAACATATAAAACCTGAGTTTAATGGTCCTTGGTTTAATGGACCTCGGATACAATGGACATATTTTATTCAGATTACACCACCCATTTAATGGAATAAAGGATCTACTACAAATGACAAATTAGTTTGTGCCAATTATGTAATTGTGCAGATTATGTAAATTGACACAGAAAATATTGTTGTTATTCAATGGTAATTTGGATTTAATAGGCGTTCCCACCTCCTTAATTGGTCTGTTAAATCAATGTTTGCTTTGAAATTTCTTCAAGACATTCAACTTTGAATTTATAAAGAAGTAAAATGATGAAACATGAATATGATTCATAGTCTTTGATCTTCATTTCTTTATCACACACACTGTTCATGCCTGAAAATATTTTTTTGAACAGGAAAATAAGTGCACTTTTATGGAATGGTTTCTGTTTCCACAATTGTTCTAGTGAATTGTTTTATGCTTTCAAAAGCTTTTTAAACTTTTTATCAAAGATATAATAGCTATTATTACATTATTTCTACCCATGGAAATGCGAAGATGAAATGTGGAAGTAAGGCTTTGTCACAATGAGAGATAAGCAATAAATGCTTCATGGAATATAATTTGTAAGCCACAGCATACAACAGTAACTATCCTATGGATCTGATAAGTGTCTCTTATTCTTTTTTCAAATTTTATTCCTCTCAAAGAAAGCAAGATTTCCAAGTCATGACAGCCAGATGAAATTATACCAAGAATAGAGAAAAGGATCACAAGTACACAAGAAAAATTAAATACATTAAAATTGTATTTACATAAAATTGCTATTATCTCTTCTTTCTACCTGTGCTGAGATAAAATGAGTTTGTTTTGTTCCTATGCCATTGTGAAACAGGATGAGCTCCTGTTACTTGCCCCAGCTCCTGCCAACCTAGCAGTTCAAAAGTATGTCAAAATGCAAGTAGATAAATAGCTGGGAAGGTAATAGTGTTCTGTGAGCCTTGGCGTATAGTTTTGCTGGCCACATGACCATGGAAGCATCTTTGGACAAATGCTGGCTCCCTAGAGTGAATGACTGGCAGGGGAAAACAATACCTTTACATTTTTTAGGATTCAGAAGACCCCTTTCCTCAGAAACTCAATGTTTTATGTAATATAAGGAATTAAAATGCAGCTTTTTATTCTTCACAAAACTTTATAGGATCAATGAGGGTTTCCTGAGTAAAAGTGTGAAAGTGTGAGCAATGACAGCCTCTAGTACATCTGCCTACAATCAGATGGTCTTTCAGGACCAGTTTGTCTTATGTGGGATGCGCATGCCTACTTCTAATCTTGATTTTGATAGTGAGAAGAGCATTTGAGCAAAATGTTGCATAATTCATAATCCAATTAAGCTGGAAACTCAATGAATGTGAATGTGAAATTCAAATTTATTAATTTTGACAACTTTACACAAATGAGGCATTGGAAATAAAAGTGTTCCTCTGCTATATTTTAGTTCTAGAAAATCAAGCAAACAACAGCTGGACAAGAATTCCTATTAATTCAGATAGGATATCTATAATGGCCTCATGTTGCTCATCACACAGAAATGAACTTTTATGGTGGAAATTCAAAGTGTAGCATTTAAATCAGACCATGATTAAAACGATGCAAGTGATCAGTTGCCACTTAAACTTGGAATCACAAGCCTGATGCACCTTGAAGGCCACCGCTGTTAGAGACAGGACCTTGAGACTGTTCTGCTTGGGAGGTTGCTCATTAAATTCTTTCATTCCAGTTTCAGGAGAATAAAACAAGGCAACATTTCAAAGCTGTTATTAGTTAAGTGTGAATAGTTGGGGGAATGCTTTGGAAAATGGCCAGATATCACATTTTCTATGCTTCCCCTACATAGAGTTTTTTTTTAATACACATAATTATTGGCAAAGGAAGCAATTCCATTCTGAGCAATCTACATAATTAATCAATTCATCTCTGTTTGATACTGAATCCCTTTCCATTAAAATATTGTTGCATTATTACTATGTAAATATACAATCAACATTCTTTTTAATGGATTCATTATGTCATTATAGTATCAGGTATCTTTTACATTATGATTCTCAACGGTATTGTAAGTTTATTCCTAGCAGTGTTTCTGTGGTAAAAGGAGATCAGTTGGAGATCATCTCTTTAAAGCTTTGTAAACAGCAGCTGCTCTGTGGTTATCAGGTTGAGAATGAGTCTCTCTACATTTTAGGAAGGAATTTTCATTGGAAAAATATCACAAATAGAAAATGTACATGGTTTCTCATGTGACTCAGTCTCTTCAGTGCCTTAAAAATGTCTGCCTTTACTTCTAATACAGATACAGTTGCATTGCGCAGAACTTGACTTAAAACCCACCCATTGTCCATGCTGAACATATGATTATCAGCTGCTGCATCTGAATCTATGCCTCTAAAAATCTGCTATAAAGAAAGTGATTGTGCTGATTACAAAGGATAAAAAACTTGCTGAACCAACCGGAGGCTGATTGTTAAAATGATGACAAATGAATATTTGTGGCTATGGTAGTATAGCTGATAATGCCTAAGAAGTGACCAAAGGGAAGGTAAGACTATGCCAAAACAGGTTTCCAATTTTTTTATTTTTACCCCTCCTTTTTTTCCCTCTTATTTTTAAAATGACGTCTTAATCTTGATCCCTTTGTTGAGGCTTTCCCCCCCAATTAACCATATCTTCATCAGTCTGCAGGTTCTGCCTATCCATATTTCCATATCTGAACATACCCAGTGAAACAAGTTACTTCATTTTGTCTGTTGGCATTTAACTGAAAAATGCGGAATCAGAGAGACTGCAGATAATGTATAGTTCAATTTCTACCAATCGTTCACACATATATTCTAAAATAGGTTTTCATCAGTGCTATGCTGAACATTTATTTTACATTTTAAATCATACCCTTCTGTATGATAGACAAGAGATCACTTTAAGATGACTTTAAACATATTTTTCAACTTCACGTCTTACTAAAATCGCCATATGTGTGTGTGTATCTACATGATGTTTACTTCAGTATGGATGTGAAATGTCTATAAGTGTCTAGTATCATGTGCTACAGTCATGTTCCTAACCACAGCGTTGCCAAAATATTGCAAGTTACAGTGTCTCATGTGAATAAACAACGACTCAAGATATTATCATGCATGTTTCATCACTTGCCTGTAGAGTCCTATGGGTACAACAGTGTCTTCAGAAGTTTGCTGTCTTTTGAATTCCCATACCATCAATTCTATTCCAAGGAATGACATCACTATATATGTGTGTGTGTATATGTGTATATATATAATGTGTGTGTGGGAGAGATTGATTATATTGATCCAATAACATCTTGAGATAAAACAAATCAGAATGATCAGGATCTTTACGAAAGAGTGGAAATAATAATTCCAAGCAAGCACTTGCATATAGAGGGCATTATAGAATAAGAATCTCAAAATCTCTTCAAAAAGAGAGCAACCTGAAGTGTCTTTTGCAGAAGAAGGAAAATTGAGGAAGATGGATTTTGGCACAAAAATATCTTTTAAGTCTAGTTTTTGAGAAAGCCATTGGAGCAGCTGCGCATGTTTTTTCAAGTCTGTCCTACTATCCCATTAATCAGACAATAAGAGTTTGAGATTTGTAGTGATAGGAGACTGAGGTGAGAAGACCTATTCAGGCAATTTTCTCCTCAGTTTTTCTGGAATTGGTAGTAGAATGGGAGAAATTTACATGATTTGAACGAGCTTGGTTGAAAAGTAGGTGCAAAGGGATTGTTCAGCTCTCATTTGTCTGTAACAATATAAAGATGTCACATCACTTTTTTCCCCCAACCATATACGATTCTAAATTCATGCTGAGAAAGATACCCAAATCTCAAGTACTCACACGGACATTATCATGTGTAATTTCAATGAGTTAGGCAGCGAGTTGGACAGTGAGTAAATCAGTCAATCAATCAATCAATCAAACAAACAAACAAATGATAGCAACAATGTTTATAGAATCAAGCTAAACTGCTTATTATTTATTTCTGAAAGCTCTTCACTGATATTTTTCTTTCTCCTTTACCACTTTTTATTTCATAACTGCTTCTTCAATCCTAATATATATGAACAAAAATTACTGTGAGCATATGCAGTTTGATATTTTAAACTTACTTAAATAATGGCATCTTTACAGTTATAGGAATAAAATCACATGTCCTTTTTGTCACTGTTGGTATTCCAGACATTTATTTTGGAAGAAATAGTGTTTTATTTTTAAGAAAATTAAAAAAAAATATTTTTCAAGTTAAAAAATAAATCCACAAATCTCAGTCATTAGGTACTGATAGTATTTATCTCCCATCTCTGTATATTAATTTAAAAAATAGGAAGAGGAGAATGAGGATGTGGAAAACAGGATCAGTCCTTGACTATGCCACTGCAAGATATTAAAGCTCAACCTATTTGTCACTGGCTCATCACTCTGGATGGTTATTTGCCCTATGTATGTTACGGGTTTCAGCGACAAGATTCAACCCTGGCTGTACTATAGAAAATGTCTCTTGCCATGAAACAGTGGATTCTAAGTTATAGGATTATAAGTTATGTTTATTATTTATTTTATTTATTTATTAAATTTGTTCACCACCCAACTATTTGCAACTCTGAGCAGCTTATAATAAAAATAACTGTAAAAATATACAATCAGTCAATAAATAAATATAAAACCAAAGATTAAAAATGAAGCGAAGACCAAGATAGGGATGAAATAAAGGTGGAATCATTAATCAAGTACCCACTTCACTGATGACACCTGACTACCTGGCCCCCAGGTCAACCCACAGAGCCACGTCTTCAGGTTTTTTTGGAAGGTCAGAAAGGTAGAGGTGGATTGCACCTTAGGTGGAATGCTGTTCCAAAGGGAAGGCACCGTGGCAGAAAAGGCCCATCTTTTGGATCCCATCAGCTGATATTACCTCACTGCTACTATGAGTGGGGTGGGCTGAACCTTTAAGTAATGTGGAGGGTCTTATGTGTGCTAACCAACACCTTGAATTGCACCCGGAAATGCACCATCAACCAGTGCAGCTCACTCTACAGCAGTGTTGCATGGGTCGCCTTTGGGACCCCTAGAACTGTCTGCACAGTTGTACTTTGTGCCAGCTGTAGTTTCCAGATGCTCTTCAAGGGTAGCCCCATGTGGAGCTCCCCACAATGGAGTTGCAGACAGATTCCTGTCTGCAATAGACAGACATATTCCTGTCTGAATAATGGATTTTTATTCTGGTAGCATTTTTTATCTGGACATGTGCATCTCGCTAAATCTTCATGCATTTTGTTTGCAAACCGAATGTTTTTTTAAACCACAATGTTGTGCCCCAAGGGCCTTTTGTTATTCTGCACTCAACTGCTTTTAATCTATCTTCTTCAGCCTCAATTGTCCTGCCACGTTTTTGGTTGGAATCATTCACTTCACACACATTTCAGTCCTAAAGTTCTTTGGTACTTAGGCAAGCCAGAGTACAAATTGATGCAAAGTGATCCCAGGTTCTCCTTTAGGACTAAACACCTAGAGTACCCTTATTAGGGAGATTGTTGGTTCAGCTACGAGAGCAGATAAAAACTCAATTTATGTGGTTAGAAGAGAACTACTTTGCAAAAGTGAACAAGGGAAAACATTGCGCCAAGCCCTAAAATACATTTTCTCAGTCTGGGAAAGGTTAATGCATTCAGATAAGAGTCAATTTTTCTTGAAAGATTTATTACCCATAGCTTTGATACCCATAACACATAACCAATCCCTGAGCTGGAAACGGTAGCTGAATAAACATTTATGTTATGTTGGTTTTCAGTAGATGTCTTATCTATCAAGTATGAACTGCTAAACATGCTTTTTTTTCTCAAACAACTAAAGGGTATGGAATATTAGAATGAGTTTAATAGGAAATCATGGAGTGGGTTGCAAAATTTTAGAAGGTATTAACAGTGAATACAAATGAATATATACCATTCTATAACTCTTAAGTAGCATTGGGATTTTACCTGACACATTTTTATGAATATTTTACATAATGTAATTTATCCTTTAACACCTTTGAATTAGTCTGCTATACACATTCTCAAGACAGCTAAATAATAAAAAGGATAATATGCTTCTTTTGTTCATTCTGACAAAGATATTAGTTCATTTCTAATTCATATTCATTCTATGACAATGAATATTAATTAAGCTGATTTTTTTTCTTACCTTTATTTCTTTATATCCTCCCTTTATTATTTTTTTATAAAAAACTCAAGGTGACAACCATATCTAATATAGCATCCTCGTCCTAGTTCCCCCACAACAACAACAATAGCCCTTTGAAGTGAATAGGGCTGAGAGAGACTGACTGGCCCAAGATCATCTAATTGGCTTTCATGGCTAAGGTGGGATTAGAAATCATGACTTCCTGGTTTCTAGCCTGTTGCCTTCACTACTAGACCAAACTGGCTCCATTGGAACCTTTCGTCTCAGTAAAGTAAATACACGCAATTCTCATTACTGATCGCTGCACAATTCTTCTCAACGAACAGTTATTTTCATGATTGACTGGTAATTCTTAGTATTATTAGATTTTATTAATATTACATTAAAGAAAATAGTTATTTATCAGAAGAAGAAACAAAAATGGATGTATTTAAAAGGTAGAGTTTGCACCATGGTGTTGTATGTTTCATCACTTTCGCTCCTTGTGCTCATGTGTATGTCTAGGAAGATGTTCAAGGGGGAGGTATTCTCTCAGTTACTGAAATTCCAGTAATCCGGTTATCACAACCATGCTGAACTCGGATCAGATTCTTTAAACAGAGTTTCTTTGAACGTGGTGATATATACAATAGTTTGTGAATTATGTAATCAAAGGAACATGACTGCATGAAGCTGTTTCCTTTTTAGTTTCAAGGGCAGCTTCATATATATAGAGTGCACTGCAATAATCTAGAAGTGGAATTACCAGTATATGAATTACTGTGATATTTGGATATTTGAAACATCAAGCAGTTCTTCTGAACAGGGTTCTCTCCAGCATCTCATTCCCACCACGGCCCTTCTGTGAATGTTAATATAGGGTTCATATAGATACTGTTTGGCTGAGCATCTGTCCAACTACATTTTCATTATCAGCTTTTTTTGAGAATCTGCAAAAAGAAGTTATTTAGCATACAAGAAACAGTAATCATAGATTTATGATAATTGCCCAAGTTTCTATTTGCCACTTGTGGTAATCTGTCCCAAACAGTAACCAAAGACATCAGCTACCATATCTGAGGACATTCTCTCATTCTGCAGCCATAGGAGAAAATAATTATTTATTAAACCAATTTATATAGCTGTCCATTTCACAAACAGCAACTCTGGGCATTGTACAACAAACCTAAAAATGATTAATAAATACATTGAAAAGTATAAAAATACAACCAAAACAATAAATAAATAGGCAAAGGGATGTTAAAAATAAAAACTTGTAATTCAAGACTTTTCCCATGGGCATGCAAAACATCCAGTCCAAAAAAAAGGTGGTTGACTTTTTAAAATAATGGTTATGAAGTTTCATATGGGAGATGACATTTATAAATGTGAAGACATACAGAGATGGATGGGAGAGGGATAATAGAGGGAATGTACCCCTGAGTTAGATTTAGAAAAACAAATAAAGGCTTTTAAGTTTGTTTTCTATTGTTTCTGACAGCTTAACACTGAGTTTGATTTGGAACATTTTTAGTCTCAGTGGTATCACCAGTTGTTGGGTTGGTCATTGAGAACTATTCAAACGTGTACTGATTTACATTATCATTATTTTCCTCTGTTATATACACATACTCAGGCACAACTCTTCCTTTTTCTCATTCATATCACGCCTTCTCCCACATACATACTCCTCCTCTCACAATTATTCTGAATATTTCTCCGGGATTGTGGAGACAGGATTAAGTTTCTTCTTCCAAGTGTCCTGTTTTTATATTTAACAATTGCTACACATAAGGAGAGAAAAATAAACTGAACCCAGTCTCTCCCAATGATTTTGAGTGTTGAAAGCCAGAAGAGACTGAGATCTAAAATGCTGACATCAGTTGCATATGTCAACTGATTCTTCCTGCAGACATAGCTATAAGCATTATTGTAATGAACATTAAGATTCACTATTATACCGCTAATCAAACCCCCATTAGTAACTAAGAATACAATCCAAAGTGTGGGAGAAAAAGCAGAGTTGTTTGAGGTCTCATTTTCAGATTGGCTCTTTGCTGTTAGATGCTCAGTTAGGTTCAGTTAGTGACAATATGAAAAAATGCGCATCATCTTGACCCGTCTTTAGTAATGATTTATAGCTCTCAAAGGAAATTCCATTCATTCTCCTTGATCTTGTCTCTTCATGTGTTGTCATAAGCACCTACTTCTATCAATCCTGTAAAGCATTAATCATTTTTTCTATTCAATCATCCACATGCTTCACATGCCCCACATACCTAAAATATGAGTTTCTATTTGTTTATCATCGCTTTAAGAAAGCAGTGAGCCCAAATGATTAATTCTTATTGTAGATTATGACAGATTTATATAAACCTGTAATCTGAAATTGCTTTCTTTCTATTGCTTCGGTATGCAGCTTTCATAGTTGTACATTATCACTGTTCAATCTAATTCATTATTTTATAACAATTTTCCACAATAATCTAGTAGGATAATCTATAATAATCTTATGTAATTTCAGAGCAATTAAGGATGACTTGCTCACTTAATCAAGACCTAGTATTAAAAACGGGGAAAGAGGAATGCATGTAACATTTTATGAACCATTCCATCTCTACCAGGTGACATTTACTTTTTCTCCAGAGCAAGACTAGAAAGGGGGAAAGAGTCCATTCTACCTTTCTGTCAATAGATACTGGATTACACCTAAGACATTAAATACTTTCCCCCCAATATCACTCTTCCAGTCTAATCTTTTTGCTTGGTATTATTCTGGCCTATTAATGAATAAGGAATATAAATTCATGTAGTCCTCAACGTACAACAATTTGTTCGTGTTTGTTCAAAGTTAGAATGGCATTGAAGGAAGTGACTTACAACTGGTCCTTGCACTTACAATCATCCCCACATCCCCATGGTTACATGTTCAAAATTTGGGCACTTGGCAACTGGCTTGTATATATGATGGTGCAGTGTCCTGGTATTGTGTGATCACCATTTACAACCTTCTCAGCAGGCTTCCAACAAGCAAAGTCAATGGGAAAAGTCAGATTTGCTTAACAACTGCAGTGATTTGCTTAATTGTAGAAAAAAAAAAGGTCATAAAATTGGGCACAATTCATTTAATAACCACCTTGCTTAGCAACAGAAATTCTGGTTCCAATTCTGGTTGTAAGTTGAAGACAACCTGTACCTTTGCCATTCATGCTTAATTAGCATTCATTTCTACCGTTAAAAAATTCAAGTGGTTTTATCTTTGTATTTCCATAGTCAGGTTTAGACTTCTTAATACTGTATATGCATTTTGTACTGAAAATATTATTCCACAATTACTTTTAATTAATTATTGCCTGAATCCATTTAAATATAATGGTTAATAAAGATTTAATAAACTTATATAATTATAACTTCATGACAGAAGATCAAACTTCTGAAGTTTTACATAATTTCCTTCTTGATTACTATTGAAAAGGACAAATAGCGATGAATGTCATTAGCATAAAAATGACATTCAGTCCTACCTTTGTATGTAGTTTTATTGGTAATAATATGGAAGTCTCTTGTCTTTGTCCTTTTCTGAGATTTTTTTTAAAGTTCTTGTTTAATGTACCCAATCTAACTAAGCAGAACTAACCTAGCTCAACATCCTGGACCAGATGAAGTGAGCCACATGCTTATACTACACAAGCAAACTCAGTTTAATTAGAACCTTGATAATGAAATAAAAGCTTTTCCTTTGTTCCTGAGAACATGTATATGTTCCAGTAAAATAAATCATCTGAAATTTGACAAGATTGTCAAATTTTATGAAACTTTAGTGACTTTACCTTCAAAGGTTCATGTGATCTCATGCAAGAATGCCAAAATATTGAGATTTGATTATCTTAGGGAATACATGCCATTTGAAAAAAAGTTTATTTTTCAAAATTTATTTAATTTGGGGGTCTGTACATGCTGTTTGGGGGGTCATGGATGCCCTAGTATTGTGTATTGCTAACATAGTTGTACACCCAGACATTGCAGGCTTTTCATTATGCTACAATTAAAGCTCTAAACAAACTATGTGACAGTCTTACAATAAATTACATGGTGGCATCTCCTGAAGGACTTCTGAAGATCATGTGTTTGAGCACTATCCATTAGATCCAAGCAAAGTTTGGATCTGTGGATGTTACTGAGATACTGTGTGAAATAAACATGCACATCTCTCTTGGGTCAAAACAATATGGCTTTACTTAGCATTTGCAAATGGGTGAACTTAACAGCATACACATGTACAGATGAGTCACACACGAGTTACAGATCTCAGCAAATATTTATACAATCTATACCTGTCCGCCAGTCCCTCCATCACTCTCCCAGTTGATCGAGATGTGCTGTTTACAAGCTTTCTGGCCACTTATCTTAATCCCGGAGACTTATTAATTCCCTTAATTATCACCCTGTTCTCTTCATTATCAGTTTGCTCCCTCTTCCCTGGAATCCACATCTTTGGAATTTACTTCCTTTCTTTGTTCTAAATCAGAAAAGGTTAAACAGAGTACCATCATGGCCACACTCATGTTAAACTAACATGTTAAAAATTGATAACTTTATTCTTATTTCTCACAATACAGTTTTACAGTAGCACATTTTGCTCATCAACAATCAGTTCAATTTAAATTCCGCTATCTTGTTATGTTCATTGCATGCAGTGAATAAAGCCGGCAATCATCTGTAACAAATAACAGCAGCCATTAATAACTTCTCCCTCCTCTGCTTATAAGGCCTTTGTAGGGGACAGCCCAATCATACCCAACAAAAACTGAGTAATGGTGGCTTTTTAAAATCTTTTTGTCAACTAGACAGGAAACCAGCATATTTCACAAATAACTTGTCCAAAATCAGCTTCCTATAACATATCCTTTCATGAAACCAGGACTGTATTATCTAAAAATAAATTCATGTTTTTAAAAAAATATCAATGAGATTATGCACTGCCATATGTTGACCTGGTGTAATTTGCAAATATGTTCTAGTGACAAATAATACAGCCAACCAGACATGCCAGTATTATTGATGCATGTTAAACAATATTTTCAAAATTCTATTTGTAATGCTGTATTTTAAACTTCAATTGTAATGGAGTTAGTTACAATAGTAGAAAAGGAAGGAACTGTTTTAGCACAGAAGAATCCAACCTTGGCAACTTTAAGATGTGTAGACTTCAACTCCTAAAATAGCTGGCTAAGAAATTCTGGGAACGGAAGTCTACACATCTTAAAGTTGCCACCCTTGTTTTAGCAGACTGATTTTAAGTCGGAACAGCAAAGGCTCCACTTCCCTGATCAATCAGGGGAGAAAAAAATCTCAGATTCACTTAGTGTAAAATATGCAAGAGCTGAAAAGAGGCTCATAAGTATAATCTATGCTCCTGGATCCTTTCTAACTTCTCTTCCTGGAACCCCTCTTTATTCAACTCTCCCTCTCCAACCTACTGGCTGGCCTTTTCATCATTCTGGCCTATTAGCAGGAAGCATTGGTGAAGACTCTAGTATTTATTTCTCTTGCGCTCCAAAGCTGCTTAGCATGACCCAAAAATTATTTGTGTCCCCCATCTTTGAATTTACAGAAGACTTTGAGGTAGTTTACAAAGATTGTTTCAGTCTGATGGTCCTGAATACTGTTCCCCACTTAAGTACAACACAGTGCATTGTAGGAGTTAGTAGGAGAGCCATAATTTAATTAATATAATACACACATTTATAAGCTGCTGATCTCTTAAGCGACTCTTGGCAGCTTACAGTTAACACATTACATTACACTAAACCTGTCCCTCAGGGGATTCCTCCATGGATCCTGCTCCACCCTCCAGCTGAGGCAGGCCCAGTGCCGACTTCCTGCTCCCCTCACTGCCAGTTGGCTTTTTCCTCACCAAAGTGATACCCATTTATCCACTTGCATTTTTATATGCTTTCAAATTGCTAGGTAGGCAAGTGCTGAAGGCAAGTGATGGGAGCTACCCCGTCACAAGGTGCTGCAGCTCAAATCGCTGAAGTGTCAGCCATTTCTGGTTGAATCAGAAAGCATCATTAAGCTGCTGTGCCACCTCCTAATTAATCTAATAATTAGATTCTATATGGATATAATGTAAAATGAAGTTTGGGGAGGGACAGATAATGAGATCATTTGCTTAGGATCTCATCCAGCATGTGATTTCCTCACTGCTTATAGTGAGGAGACATTCAAATCAACTTGACTCAGCTCAAAACCTTTATTACAATTTTTTAGACCAGAAAATATCACAGCCTATAATTATTAGTAAAACTCAAAAATAGACATAAAATACAATAACATAACAATCAATTTGCATTAATCTTCAGCGGTAAATAGGACAGACAGAACTAATAATAGCACAAAATCAGGCACCCTGGAAGAATGTCAGGTACTTGGTCATTGTAGAATTGTGACAGACAGGCATTGTGACCGATAGGCATTGTGGTCTCTACCAGGATAGTTCTTTAAAATGGGATAGATGTATGTCTTCTGAAATTCAAAGTAAAGAGAGCAACAAAGGAGCATGTGGCTTAGGGCTTTCAGTACCTGGAACTTGTTTGCGTGGTTGACTGAAATACCTGAATAAAAGAAATGATTATGGTAATATTGCTTCCTTGTTTCTTCAGCATTAATCTAGAGCTACTGATATTTCAAAAATTCAAGGAATATTAGCATATATATGTAAAATACAGAATTTAGCCCAACTAAATTGGGTTTAGACTGACTTAATGCAAAAAATAGGCTTATTAACAGGCTTTACAGATATTCTCTTGATGATCAGAAACCTGGAGTTGATCTTCCTTGATGAAAGAAGGAAGATTCTTCCTTGAAATGATCAGAAGCCCAATTGGAGTGGGGTTGTTGTTTTTATATTGTGGCTTTTTATTGCTGTATGTCACCCAGAGTCACGCTGTGTGAGTTGGGCGGCCATATAAATGTAATAAATAAACTTGTGAATTTGCCAATCGGGACTTACTGTCATCTGCTGGACAGCTAGGGCATGGTTGAGGAAGTCTAGCAGTTTTTCCATGAGTGGACTCTCTTATCCTCTGGTAAGGCAAAGCATTCCTTTATCTACTGTTAGGAAGCAGCTGGGAGAACCCCACAGTTAAAAGAGTTTTTCTACATTGTTAGTTTCTCTCATGGAGGAGACATAACTCATAGATAACCTTTCTTGGTTTTCTCCTCCAGTGAACACTGTGGGACTTCATCAACCTGCACTGGACTGTCCAGCCTAGGAGACCCCTGGGCATATTCCTTCATCAACAGGGATCAGGGAGTTAAAAAATGCACATTGCATCAAATAACTCCATATTTTATTTACTTGCAGTGAAATGTTGCAGTAGAAGCAAGAAAAGGTGCAGCCTCTATTTTAATGTAATCATGTATGTACCATCTTTTTGATGTCATTGTGGTTAATTGTGAAGGGTATTATCTGGAGAAACCTGATAGCATGGAAGAACCTATAAACTTATTCAGGAGTATGTGGATGAAGACTAAATAAAGTATTTTCCCTCACCCAGGTTAAAGAACTTTGTGGCTAGGTAGAACATGTGCAGACGTCTTCTATTTCAGTGAAGGCTAAGGTTAACTTCAAAACATTTCAACCATATTGCAGATATGTCTGCAGGTCTCACAGACCTGAGAACCAGGTCTCACAGACCTGAGAGCTGGTTCTGGTATGAGTAAAAGCAACACTAACTAACCTGTCTGGTCTGGTTCCCTAACAAGAAACAGGAGAAACAGGTGTAATAATTTGAACCTTGATTTTATTATAAATAGGGCATGCAATTGATACACAACATTTGCTGGAGTTCTTTAAGAATACTTACTTAACTTTGCTATACTAAATCTACATCAAAACTTTGGTGTCCTTGAAAGTCTATTGTTGAATTGTGTTACCTAGCTGGCTAATATCCAGGCTAGAGCAGACTATTATCTAAAATGCCTAACCTTCTAAGACCTCAAGCAACCTGTCTAATATCTGATAACTTGGAACTAAGAGAGGAAGTCATTTTTACTAAAAAATACAACTAAAGTATAGACTGTAAGTCTGTTATATACATCATAGAAATGTACCTTTGAACTGTAGTAAGTGTCTACTGTGGTGTCAGAGCCCTCATTTCTGACTTTAATAAAGCTTCTAATTTTGTAAAGCCTGGAAATCTTGTGCCAAATCTAGCTTAGAAGTGAACTAAAGGTGAGGTATCCGAAAGCCTATGAATTACTTTCAGACTGTGATGGAAGCTTGATGACCAAGGCTCTAGGCTAAACTAGGATGTTAAAGAAAATCCTAAAAGAAGGTCCCAGCTAATCACCTCTATAAACTGTCAAGAACAAAAAAACTCATGGTTACGTACTTGTAGTCCCAACTGCTAATTGATTGGAATGTATTTTTACTTTTCCCCTACCCTCAGAAAAGATAGTTTAAGATTAATTTGCATGGGGAAAGTGTCAAGGGTTTGTGTCAAGGATACTGATTAAACTCTTCTTTTGGCAGGCAGATACCAGAAAGTTAAACAGAGGTAAAGCAGAGGATTAGGAGCCAAACTAAAATGGGTTTTCCATTTTATCGCAGCCTGGAATCTTGCCTTCCCTACATACAAATGTCAGGTTTAAATCCTGGGCCTCTTCCACCACCTTTCAAGTCAATGTCCATGTTATAGCTTGTTTCTTGATCTGGAAAGTATTTGCCTTCTGTTCCTAATTCATAACGTGACTTTCCTTGGCATGAGAATCAGAAATTTCTACCTCACTAATTTCAACATTTTAAATTGCCAGATGAAAAGAACTTTTAAATAGTTTAGAATGTGAATCTAGAAATTTTTTCAGAATGCTCAATTTAGTTAAGAATAAAGCAATATATTACAACCCCTCTACCAAGCCCTACATTACTGCAGCATCATGGCATGGGAGGGGGACAATGTTCCTGGGAAGGATGAGCAAAGAACATTGGGAATGTAGCCAAGAATATATACTCCTAGCAGAATCATCCAAGATAAAAAGCTTATCCCAGATGCTGTGGGAGGAGGAAAATCTGAGTCAGGGGTAAGAAGGGGATCAGTTTGGAGGCCTTGTGCATGCACAAACACCAAACGTCCAACCTCTTGTGAAGATCATTAGCCTAATCTGGGAAGTCCAGGTGTTGGGCTGGCAGTTGGAGAAATTCTTGTGACACTGTAACTTCATAAACCTTTAGATTACAATTTAGCTGTCTGGGCCTGTTTCTTCCAGCCTAACAGCTGCCCACTTAAAGCAAATAGGGCATCTAAGTAGGGCAGAACATATGATAGATGCTGGAAGCTGCAGATTGTTTTAGTGACAATGTCAAATAAATCATACTGTATGGGACAAGGCAATGGTAAATCACTCCTGTATTTTACCAAGAAAATCACATGGCTAGAATATCTAAATTATTGAGCCAGTTTGGTCTAGTGGTTAAGGTAACAGACTAGCAACTAGAAGATCATAAGTTCTAATTGTACCTTAGCCATAAAAGCCAGCTGGGTGACCTTGGGTCAATCACTTTCTCTCAGTCCACTCACCTCATAGGATTGCTGTTGTGGAGAAAATAGGAGGAGAAATGAGTGTTAAATATGTTTGCTGCCTTGATTTATTTTGAATCAAAATAAATTTGATTCAAATGTATTTATTTGAATCCTGCCTTTATTATTTTTATTGTTATTTTATTTATTTATTGGATTCAAATGAAAATTAAATAATACAAAATAAATATATAAATGAATCAGTGCTGGATATGGGGCAGGTAATGAAGCTAGAAAATCACACATAAAAAAAAAAGAATGGCATTGCTTTCATAATCAGAAAGTGTCTGTGAAGACTCTCACTCGTCCAGGGTAATTGCATCGCAACAAAGTTTAAAAAACAGGCATCTGGACT
>JANHZU010005089.1:0-10833 GCA_032468055.1 Acrochordus granulatus | reverse complement strand
TGCAAACAAGTACTGTATTGTTTTGCATAGGCCAGTTATTCATTAAAGCAATGTATATGTAGCATTGTACAACTGTAATAAACTACTCTGGGTACTTCCAGTTTTTGTTTGCCTGTTAAGCAGGATTAGTAAGCTACATCCATCTCATATCATAGTTGCACCATCTTGATAAAGCAGTTATCATTATTGCAGCTTGATTATGAGCAAAGGTTTTCCTTCACTAAGAATAGTCTTAACCTTAAGAAAAATAATAATAGATTAGGAAAGAAAAAGCCCACAGCACAGAAATATCAGAGAACACACTGGTCATTTATATAACTGGATTTTATTGGATTTTGCATGTCATAGTTCATCACCTAGAATGGATTTAATTTCATGATAATGATTTACAGGGCTTCTCTGATCTCTGATATTTCTGTGCTTGTCATTTGCAGGAAAGGACTTCAGAATAAATACTTGTTGACTGTAGATTATTTTTTGAGTCTCAATGATAAAAGAATGGCAACTATTATGAGAGGAAGGACATAATAACAGCATAAGAGCCTTGCTCAGCTCAGTGGGTGATTTGTTTAGCTCAGTGTTTTGTGTCACAGAGTAACAACTCAGATGCATCCAGGAAGCTTACAGACTTAAACAGGAGGTTGATGCTTTTCTTTAACTGTTGTTCCCTAATAGCTAAGATTTAAAGTAGGCTGCCTGTGTCTGTAGCCATCAAATTAGTCACTGACAGTCCAATCCTCCATAAATCTGTTCAGTATCCTTTTAGAAGCAGTTCACCAATGTGTCTGATATTACCAAAATCCAGTAAATGACATGAGTTCCTACCCAATAATGAGAAACAGATACTGAATTAGCAGGAAGAAAAGAGAGTTGAATGCTTCTGTAAGACCACTCTGTATGAAAAGTGGATGTCAGCTTCATTTGAATGCCAGAGCCTTTTGTTCAAAAAACCTTTCCCTTTTCTGCTCATAATCATGTTTACTTCATTCCTTGACTGTAAGGACACGAGGGCTAACCTAACCTCTTCCTGTTGCATATCTAACTCTTAAATGTTATCGGATTTTGCCTAGCCAAAGAGGAGAGGGCAGTTAAACAAGGAATGACACCCAGTCCTGGTGTATGGTGGGTTTATGTATTGGAAAGTATACATACTCTCATTCAATGAACTCATGAATTTCTGTGCAATAAGCCAGGCATTAAAGTTCCCAAGGAATAACAAAAGCTTTTTTTTCCAGTAAAAAAATTTTTTATTATTTTTTTAATAAAACAAAGCTTTATTAGTTATGGTTGGTTGCACAGTCAGCCAGATATTTAGACTGGATTTGGTATGTTTATCCACCAATGGACTCCAAGCAGATGCTGCTCTTTGATGGCATTAATAATATTGTCTCAGGATGTAAGCTGTTCCAAGTAAAGCTGCCTTTTGTAATTGATTGATGGTGACTTGGACAATGCTGGTAGTGTTCAAATGGTGTTCCAGATGTTTGGCATTACACCCAAGATTGTGTTTATTACTATTGTAACTATCGTTGCTTTTTTCTGCATAATGATTCTACTTCTATTTGCAGGTCTTTTTAATTTTGTGATTTTTTCAGTTCTTTTCTGCTATCTCCAGGTACTGCAACCCCCACTATCCAGACCTTTTTGTCTCTCTTATCAACACTTGTTAAGTCCGGGGTGTTATGTGGCAGGTGCTTGTCTGCTTGAATTCTAAAGTCCCAGAACACTTAAGTACTGTATTTTCATTTTCTATTACTTTGAATATTTTGTGATTTCACTAGTTCTTACTTGCACGCAAATGGTATTTCTTGCAGATTTTTAAATGTACCATTGTCATGTCCTTGTTTGTAATCAGTCTGTGAAATCTTCTTCCAAGAGCTAAGTAGATAGTTCACTGCTTTTTCAGCTTCTTTGCAGAAGAGGTATTTTCTGTCTATTGCTGACTTCTCAATTCTGCTATTATATGTATTTCTTCTTACGGCTTAGTCTTGTGTGGCTGGAATTACCACCCCCTCTGTCTTCAAGTGCAGACTCAAGATGTAGCAATTTCCTTGATTTATTTATTATAGTTATTTCAGTGACAAGAAAATAAAGATTTCTTAAATTGTGCCCATTTTCTGGTAATCATATTGACATATCTGTACTGTTTTCTTAGAAGCAATATGGAAATAGTTTGTGTTTCTGTCTTCTTGTCAGCTGAGTAATTTTTCTTTGATACATGTGATTTTCTTTGAATTTTTCTAATTGCAAGCCACTCAAAGTGTCTGTAAAGTCAAGTGCCCACAAAACTGAAATAATCAATCAAATAAGCAATCAAATAACTTTTGCCTATTTCATGTCCTTGGAAAAAACTGATAGCTGGATAAAAATGCCAAATCCAGTTTAACCATGTGGCTGACTATGTGACCAACCATAATAATAATTTTCTTCCAAATTTCAGATGTACATGAAAATTGTTTTTTATATGAAGTTATTAAATTTCAAAACAATAAACAAAATGTAAACAAGCAAGAAAAAAGAAAAAAAATAAAGACAATCAGAAAGCAAGATCAAAGAGTGAAAAAAGAGAAAAATGTAGACAAAAGAAAATATTTCTTTGGTACAGATATAGATGAAAAATACATCCAACTTTTATTGTAAAATTAACAATAGTCTACATTACTTATAATCCCATATAATCAAATCCCAATACCAAAATTACATTTCTTAGTTTCTTGCAAAAAATCCAAGATTTAGCTTTATTAACAACTCATCATCATCTGAGAAATTTTTGACTGACTTGCATGCCCTAACTGAATCACTTTTTGATGTGGTCATTAGTAAAATGAGAGCTGGTTTGGATTAGTGGTTAAGGAACCAGGCTAGAAACTGGGAAACTGAATTTTAGTCCCCCCTTAGGTTGTAGTGTAGGCAATGCCAAACCACTTCTGAAAATCTTGGCAAGAAAAGTGCAGGGACTAGTCCAAGCTGTCCTGGGAGTCAGCACTAGCTGGAAGGTACAAAAATGAATAAAAATGTAAAAAAAAAAAGCATCGTAGAACATTTCCTTTGTATATATATGCTTACCAAACACTATTATAAGAACAGATTGTTGAAAAAGCAATGATCCAAAAATGACTGGGAGAGCATGGAAAAGTGGTAACATTCCAAGCTATATCAGAAGCAAAATACAGATTTAAAATGCAGTCACGGATGAATCCGTTTTAACCTGTTTCTCTTTTTGTATAATTGTCAAATATTGCAAATCTTAAACTGCAATGCTTCAGAAATTTAAGATGCCTAATCTTTTGGAAAAGAATTGTACTAACAACCTGATATTTTGAACACTTTTTCTACTTTCAGAGCAAAGCCAGAACAGAAGAGCAGTGGTCTTTACTAGCTACCATTTTGATCAAGGTGGCAAACAAATAATAAAGTCTCCTTCAAATGCAGCATGCCTTCTATCGATTTCCTAATGGACATGTAATTTTCATAATAGTACAGAAGTGGTTTGCCATTGCTTTCTTCTGATGTTTTTCAGGTCTTCCAGTAAAGCCTAGTGTCATAATATTTTTGATGGTATCTGATTCAAGTACTAATCAGCATTGCTTTTTGAAATCATTGGCAAACAAAGTAGCTTTTCCCACATTTTTGTCAGCTAAGCAGATGAAAGAATAAAATTCTTAAACGATCAAGTGAAGCAATTGGTGGAATAATCAAATTCAGTCTATAATGAATGACGTCTAACTGATGAAAATCCAACTGCTAATTGGGAATGAAATATTGATTTCCTTTTGCTTTTTGGCAAGCTCCTTATGACACTTTTCCATTGTGCTGGCAACCATAACAAGTATGGAAAAAATAAGTTGTTTAAATTTAAAGGAGAAGTCATCTCATTGGTTAAAAGATCAGTCTCAACTTATATCTCAGACATACAGTATATGGGCATACAGACAATACTATGTTCCATTCATGCTATTATCATAATACTTATTCAATTGCCAAGCCAAATATTTTATTGTTAAATGATCATATTTTCTATGGTCAAAGTTATCAAATTGGTACAATGGTAGCTCCTCATATTAATATCTATGTGAAATTATTACATCCTGATCTAAAAGCCATCAGTGGGAAATACAGCAGCACAGTAGAACTTGCCATCAACTGGAAGCAAAGCACTATTGTACTAATTATATATTGTAATAGGATATTTCCAGATGGAAATGTAAGTATTCATTTGCCAAGATTACTGTGCAGAATACCCATTGCTTTTGTAATGCTTGTTCAAAGTATCCTTCTATCAAAGCATCCTGATATCAACTCTACAATGACTATGTGTTAATGATACTACCTTGAGACTAATAGGGATTTGGTAATAAGAGGAACACATTTTACCGATGACTGATTACAGCAAGGACATAAGATTTCTCAAGCTATGTCTTACATGTCTCTTGTACATCTAGAAATTAAAATGCAATCTGCCTAGAATCATGTTGGGAGAACATTTTAGTGCTTTGCTTCCAGTTGATGCCAAGACTGACTGATACCAGCAGGAACAAATTTTATCTTGTGTCTGTTTTTTTGTATGGGAAAAGAACAGTATCTGTATCTGTTAAAGTATTTATCCTTTTAATTATTACAACATCATATCCTATGTAGTATCTTTTTCCATATCATCTTAGGGATTGTTAATTTTAAATTCACTTTCAGATCTATCTCAGTCTTGTCCAATAAATCTTGTTCCTCTTCCATAAAATCTTTTAAACACAGTCTACCTTAAAATTTGTTTCTGGATCCATTTGTTCAAAAATATCCTTGGATATGTCCAATGCTAAAATATTTTGCTTAATTCTGTATTGGTAAGCAAAATTTAAGTGTTCTTCTCCTTTAATTGTAATCTTTAGTTTCTTCTAGTTCCCTCTAGTGTCCAACCTTTAAAGTCCCATCCTATCATTTTTTAAAGAATTTAAAATATTTACTTAAAAATTAAATATTTAATAAAGAATTTAAAGTATTCACCCACAGGAACAATTCTTATAATTAATTCACAATCTTATTACAAATTTATCTGGGTTCTTAGTCTTTTAATTTTCTAAAATCAAAGTTTTAATCATTCTTTTGCTGTTTATTCCAGATTTTTTTTAGATCCTTCAACTTGTCTTTAAAACTTCTTTTGCTGACGATTGAAGGAAACTTGCCAATCCATAGGTTACTAATAGATGAAAAGCAGTTATCAAGCAATTTCCAAAGTGATTGGAAAAGTATGCAAACCTAGTGTCTTTTGAAGGCACCAACAGTCCTTGTCTCTTGATCCTTATAAGTCTGAACCTGCCATAGACAACTGTCTAGTGACCACCTCATGAGGAGCAATTGTTTGCAGCACTTATGAATGATTTCAAGTCCTCTTCTTGTTCAGAGAGGAAACATGAAGAGTTGGACTTCTCATCACCTCTTCATTCTGATGTGGTAACTAACTGGACTTTGCTGTCTTATATGTACATTGTGGTTCTAACATGATGCTTTGTTGTTCACTCTTCCTCTTGGTTCTGCCAGCCTTTCTCCTACAATGAATGGCCTTTTCGGAATATTAAAATGAAAAACAATAAAATAAATTACAATGAAGAATAGTATTAAAATGCAAGTAAAGCAGAATATAAAATACAATTTAAAATTATCAGATGTTATACTTTTAAAAAAATTACATTACAAAGTAATTGATTACCAGAATTCCTAATATTAATATTACAATTATTACTGTGTTATTCCTTCCTTGTAGGTTCAGAATACTAACTTTCATTAACTATTATTTTCAATCTCAACAACAACAATGTATTTGACTGGTTGTTCTATTATTACTTTATCTGAATTTGCCAAGAAATATAAAACATAAAATTAAACTATCATTTCTGGAATATTTACAAAGATGGTCTTAGGAAGACATATTTAAAACAAAGTAGGTGGGGCTGGGACAAACTTAAATTTGGTTTATTTCATTTACATCTAAATTAATTTAATCATATTTATTGCAAGAATTTTCTAGTTATGCATTTAGTACTTTTCTATCACATTTAAAATTACAAATCCACATTTCAAGCATTGCATTCCAGGGCCTCAAATTCTCCTTTAAAGTATTATATGGAAGAGGACAGATTAAATAAGAGATATATCCCATTTCTTCTTGGTATGATCCCTTCACTAGTTCAATCTTAAATGGCATTTTTCAATTGTGCAAGCATTGATTTACAGAAGCAGTGATTGATAGTTTATCAACTGTTTTTCCCTTCAGACCTCTGGCTAGTAATTGCAATTACTTTCTCTCAAAGATCCATGAGAAAAATGATACCTGACTAAAAGAGCTGCCAACTTTAATTCAAAATCCCTTCTAAAATTATTGTATGTCACTTCTGAACATTACTCTCCAGAAAATTAACTTCAAAAGGAGTGAGTTTGGTTCAGTATTTGAAGTTTACTTTGAAGTAAGTGTAAATTCAGTTACAGATGTAACATATCTGTTAACCATTAGGTTTCAAGAATGATAGATAAGTCCTTCTATTTATTGTTTGAATTGTGACATTAAAATACTGCTTTATCTTACATAAAATAAAGATCTGACACTAATGATCTCTAGTGAAGAGATTTGGATCTCAATGAAAATGAATGGCAGATACAATCTGGGCAACCTCCTCTGGTAGTAAAAATTTCCTCCATTGAAATATTACCATAACTTAGTTCAGACTTGAAAAATTGCTCATCAAAAAGTGCAGCATTACAATTTAGTTATACCTGTATCATCCCCATATAGTGTCCTAATTTTCATCTTAATTACGTACTCATAGTTGCTGGGGAATGCAGTGGCCAAGCTGTTAAGATACTGGTCTTGTTGGCTGGAAGCTCACCAGCTTGGCAGTTTGAGACCCAAGCACTGCCACGTAAGGGGGTGAGCTCCTGTTACTTGCCCCAACTCCTGCCAACCTACCATTTCAAAAGCATGTAAAAATTCAAGTAGATAAAAATGCCTAATTCTATGGGAAAGGTAACAGCATTTGTGCATTTTGGCATATAGTCATGTTGGCCACATGATCACAGAAGCATCTTCAGACACTAGGCTGTGAATCGGAGATGACTACTGGCCCTAGGGGTGGCCACAACTGGCAGAGGAAACTTTTACCTTTACCTTTAGTTAGTTGCTAAGGAAATTAGCAGTTGGGTCAAGATTGAGAACAGGAGTCAAGGAATACAAACAAAAACAAAGTCTCTGAAGAAGATAAGCTTGCCTGAATGGTTCTGTTTTTAACAGGAGCATGCAGAAGAATAGACAAAATCTAATCCAAGTTCCAGGTCAGGAATTTCAATCAGTCCAGAGGTCAAAATTTCATGAGCCAAATCCATACAACTACATGCAAGAGCTGGAGATCTGATGGTGGATTCCAATGAAGAATCATAGGTCAGGATTCCCTTTTAAATCAGGCTGCAGCCAGCTTTCTTTAATCAACAGATTTACCCCCTTGCTTGACAAGAAGCCTCACAGAAAGTCTTTGGTCTTCTACTCTACTTGCCAAGTGTGTGGGTTGGGAGGCCTGGCATTATCATCATCTGACTGCTCCAGATGATGCCTATGTTTGATCAGCCTCAGGTGATTCTTGGCTTTGTCTCTCCTGAGGCTGACAATCCACAGGTTCTGCTGGAGTTCTTCTTCAAAGGCAGCATCAGTGCCTGAGTTCTTTTCACCATGAGATATAGCTTAATACTGTACTATAAGCATATATTGTTTTATTATGTTTATTTTTGCAATGACTGTCCTTTATTTCTTCCATTTCTTCCTTATCTAGCTGCCTTCTTAAGCCCATTTCCCTTCAAACAAAGATTGGCTCCCAACAGACTCTACCTGCTGACAGTTCTTAACAAGTCTTTCTGAGACATCATACTAGTTCAGCAATTAAAAAGAATCAGGAGAGGAAATTTGTAGTTCAAACAAGCAGAGTTACAGCCCATATCTAGCTCAACACAACCTGATAAAGCACACTAAATGGAAATATCCAAGCAAAAAAGCAATTGTTCTCAATATTATTTGTGAACATGTAATTTCTGAAGCAAAAAAGATGGTATTATTTCTACAAGCTAAAAATAAATTCACATAATCACTGATGACTGTATTTCCCTTATAATCTTTTCCCATGTTGACTAGGAATTCTGGTAATTATGCTCCAGTGTATCTAGAGGTTTCCTAAGAGGTGGACAGGGACCCTATACATACATATACCATGCAGGGATAATCTCAACAGAGAGATGTTTGTGGACAGACCATCAAGAAAGAGTTTAATTTTGAGGGCAAGAAAAAAGTCATCCTGAAGATAATTGTTTCTGTGATATCCTAAGTGAGCAAATGGGAATATCAGCCTCGGAAGGTTTTAATCTACTATTCCTACTGCAGAGAAAAGAATGGGAGAATCTTGCTTCTCATACACATACTATTTTAATTTCCACTTAGAAACTTCCCCATAAAACATAGAAAAATGAACAACAACAAAAAATCAAGAGATAGTATTAAAATAAACCCCTCTTAGGAAACAATAGAAGATCTGCTTTTCTCTCACTAGCCAATCTGCTAGTTTTTATTAGAATCAATTATCAGAAATAATTGTGTTATTTCAGCACAACTTTTTCTATCTTTAAATCACCCTGAAGAACTGAGCCAACATGTAAGCAGGACAAAGAGATAAATAGGTTAAAATTCCTTTCAATTAAATAAACAAAATGTTTAGATAAACAAACCATGCAGATATGCATACTGTTTTAATGTTTTCCTTTAAAAAAATCTGTTACTGAATTTTTCTGAAGATACTGTGCTCACTTGCTAGCAATTTCATGCAACTAACACAAAACATGTTTTCTCCTCCCACCCTTTCTTTTCTACCTATATGAAATGGCTCCATCAAAAACAATCTTGCGTATAGAGGTGACTGCTGCCTGGAAAAAGAAAAAAACTGTGCTTTTTATTTTCATGAATGGCACTTACATAACAAGATAAAACAGTAAATACAAAGTGTATGCATACAATCAGGGATCATCCCAAGCCAGCATATTTTAATTTCTAATTATCCCTCAAAGCTCAACACCCAGGTTATAAGAGTAAACAGAGATACTCATATAAACAAATGATTAATAAACCAATCAAACCAACACTGTTATCTAGTTGTTGTATGTACATAACATTTGTATTTATGTTTGGCTTTATATAACCTCATGAGTGTGAAACACAGTAATGCATGCACACACTTCTCTTTAAATTATCTGACTTCAAAATAAAACATACCATAAAATGCATGCAAACTCAATCTCCATGTGGTCACAACCTTCTCATAACAAAAACAAACAAAAAAACCCAGCAATGACTTATTAGGTAGACAACCAGGCATGTGGCTTTGTGCCATCTTCAACTCTATCTGTTTTGTCATATGCTTTAATACTACTTTTCTCTTAATCCTCCAATTCCATATCACCCTATATAGCCTAAATTGACAACAGTAGAGACATCAAATGGTTCCTCCAGTTTCAAACTAAGAAAAAATTGAACAAGCAATCCCAAAACAAACCACAAAATAACAGTTTGAGCATACATTCACAATAGTTGGAACACCTGAAATGATGCTGCTCACAATAAATTTCAAGTTCCAAGAGTTTGTTGTAGGGTAAAGACATATTTGACCCAACCTCAAACCCCGATTTTCATAGTACTGTACGTTGCTTTTCCCCCCAAGCTTCTTATGTGTAAATAGCTACTTCAAAGTCAGAGTTTTTACATGAAAGTCTTCTGCAAATAACTAATTCTTATGATCTACACTGTGTTCTTTTGACTTATTTCTTGTATATTCTCAATATATTATTTTTAAAGTTTTAAATTATAAGAACAAAATGAAAGAAAATACAATGAACTCAATGAAGAAAGTAGGAATCCCTTTTGGAGGATATAGCTCTGTTATAAAGGGATCTTCTGAACCTGGAGAAATCAGTTGTTTGATAGTAATTTAGTAATTACCCTCTTATGTTCTATATTTTTTTAAAAAAGTGTATATTTTCCCAAGTCTAGAACTGATTGACATGTTTTACCTGCATTTGAAAAAATAAAGATACTAAATAATTTCTTCTTAAAGACCAGAAGCACAAGCTCTCATGGCAACTGCAGTCATCGTCCTTTGGCTCACAGAGTATGAAGCTAATGAAACTAGTTGACTTGAGCTGAGGACTGAATGCTCAAAGACTGATAAAGGCTAGATAGTTCATGTGTTCAATGTCCACTGGTTGCAGATATTAAGAATGTGATTAACAATGTGTAAAACCCAGCAGAAATGTTTCCTTTTAAAAATTGTATTTTGCCAATAAAAAAAAACATTAAGAAACAAAGCAGTACTAAAAACTTCTAAGAAAAATAAAAAGATCTTCTACATTCTTCAAAGAACACCTGCAAGGTTTTAGAACAATTTTTTTTCCAGAATAAGAAAAAAAGAGAAAATTATATATGGATGTTGGATAAAAGAAATCTCAACTACATTCATTCCTTACATTTGAAGGATTGTAGATCAATGATTATCAGGTTTTTTTAAAAGTAGGTTAAGAGATAGCAGGTAGCATTGCCTTCTGGTTCTGGCTTTTAACTGATACTTTCTCATGGACTACATACATTCTAGAAAACCATATGCCAATAAATTTATAATACAGTGGTGCCTTACAAGTCGAGATTAATCCGTTCCGGAAGAACGCTCTTAGCGCGAAATTCTCATAAAGCGAAATGCAGTTTCCCATAGGAAACAATGGAAAGTCAGATAATCCGTTCCACGCCCCCAAAAATATTCACCA
>JANHZU010005087.1:70367-82349 GCA_032468055.1 Acrochordus granulatus | reverse complement strand
AATTCCCAGGTTGTGTGAATGAGAATGCCTGACTACAAACTCAATGAAGAACATGCCGCCCACAGCCTTCCCTATAAGGGTCACTGTTCTGATCTTGCCTTCTCCCCTTAAGTTTCTGCCATGACGGTCTCAGCTTCACACGCAACAGGATCAGATAATAGCCCATCTCCAAGACTGCAAAACAAGATTACCTGACACCAGACACAAGATTACCGGTGAGACTAACAGAATGGCTTGCTATTGTGTGGTCTAAGAAAGATTCGTGTATGAACCCCACGTGAAGGATGCAGGATCTAAAGGTGAAGAGAATGACCTTGACGGAAGTCTGTTACCGAGGCAATGACGAGATAAAACTTCCAGAAACACAGAAGAGGAGGGGATGAACGTGACGCACTGAAATTCGCATGAAGATAAAAGAGGAAGTCAGAGAAGCACATTCAGACTTCAGTTATAATAACTTAATAAAAGTAGTTTCAGCTACGTGCGGTTCCTGTTCCCTGGTCTGGTCTAGCTTGTAGGAAAGGGGAAGATCTCATTCAGGCCAGCCCTGCTATGAGCTCCAGCATCTTAAGCAAGGGAGGCTGGGGCAGGAAGCGACATGCAGTGGGGCCGTTGGTCTGCGTGGGTTTTCCCGTGGGAGACCCACCGCTTCTCTCAGGGGTAGCGCAGAACCAGTCCCGCCAGCAATGCTGCAGGAAGACTCAGCTGCTGCTTCTCGGCTACCATACAAGGAACCGAGCACGGCTCCATCTGCACCATGACAGCAGATGGTTTGAGCCAGCCGTAATGGACGTGGGGCTTTCGTGGAGAACCTTTCATGTGCATACACATCAGTCAGAATCTGCCTTGAAGCAAAACAAGTCCAACAAATCTGATTTTGCTCCAGTGTTTCTTTCTGTCTTCCTGTCCAAAAATCATCTTCGGCAGCTGTGACGGCGGATTCTGTGTGGGCAGCAGCTCTGAAATGCTTTATGTGCTCCTTCTTTTCAATCTAGTTCCCATATGTTCTGAATGCACACGTTTTGGATGCGAGTTCTGTCTAATTCTTTTTAGAGAGAGTCTGTATCATATTTTCACTTCCCATGAGTGAGTTGCTACCATATCTTGATTTTTGATACCCCCTTCCATAGACTTCGCTGCTCCAAAACTGTTGTTTACGCAGAAGCAAAATCACATCCTGACAAGTGAAAAAATTCTTATTTTTCTGGATGCCTTCACCTACTCAGGACTGGGGAAACTCACTCCCTAGCCCTTTTCTCCGAACCATCTTCTAATCACCAGGGCCATTTTTGGACATTTTGAGCCCCAAATATACACATGTACTAATATGTAAGTCCACCAACAGCATCACAGACCATTTTTGAAGCAATATGCCCAAGTTACTTCCCTCCTTATGGCGAAATAAAAAAAAATAGCTTCATCTATGAACATCACATGACCCCTTAGGGACCTTGTTCCACTCCATTTGGCCTTTGCTTGTTCCAAGCATGTAAAGTGAAGAACCTAGAAATTTAAGATATACCTATCTGGTGCTTGGCAGATGCACTGAACCTTAACTTCTAGAAAGGCCAGGCACAGTGGTATCTGAGTCCACCATCTCCTCAGGACAACTGCTCAAGTTACTTGCACCCAGTGATTGTCCCATAGAAACCCAAATTGGCTGGTATCTTTCCATCATACTGTGCTTCTTTTCCTCAGAGCACTTCTTCCCTTGCATGCAGTAGGGGTACCTGTACGGCAGCTTATTCTTTAGCCTTGAACTGGGTCCAAAGTGCAAGGCAGGTATGAAGGCTGCAGGAGTGTATCAACCACCCAGAGTCACTTGATAGTGAGCTGGATGGCATATAAATTCAATAAATACACAAATAAAGTTGCTTGTGTTTCTTTATGTAAGCCTTTGAATGCAGCACCTGCATCCATTGCAGGAGAATTTTGAGAGGGTTTTTCACAAGAGAAATGTGAGTTGTCCATTCTAGAATAAATGAATGATGCCTCTGGGAACACGCAGTCCCAGAGCTGAGCTGTCACAAGTGCCTTTCTGAAAAGCTGGGCTCTCTCAGCCAACAAAGGCTTTCAGAAACATGCCTGGCCAGAAGAGGAACAGGCAAATGCGGCTAATGAAATCAGATTGTTTTATGCTGCTGTTAAATCCCAGGTCAGCTTAAATCAACATCAAACAATTTGAATAAAATAATGATGATGAAGATAATAGTGTATCATATCTGAGGTCTCAGAATAGACGGAGATGAAAAGGAGTGGCTTAATAGCATTTGTTTGTACTGTGCAGTTCTGGGGACAGAACGGAGAATCCGTCCTAGAACATCTGTTCTCGGGGTTTGTGTTCCTTGTAAAATTTCACTTTTAGAAAGACCGTTGAGTGGGAAAACAGGGAGAGGAAAGGGAAGGAGCCAAGAATTGAGAGAATGGAGTGTCTTCCGCCAGATTATCGCGCAACACAGTTCTTCTCTGCATTTTCAAAGGTATATCGCCCCAGAAGCTCTTTCCAGGCCCCTACAAAGCAGGCCAGCTGCATTATCTCAGGACCACATGCTTGCTGTCTCCTGCCTGGAATCTTCCAAATGCGCTCAGGCCGCAGCGCAACTGTTTCTTAACTCGGAAGAAACTCAGCGTGTCCATAAGGACAGCTGAACCCAGAATTTCCCCAAGTCTGTGAATCTGCGTTAGGTAAATTGGAGGTTTTCGAGAAAAGATTGGACATTTGTCTGGGATGGTCTAAGGATTCCTGCCTTGGGCAAAGGGTTGGCCTCGAAGATCTCCAAGGTCCCTTCCGGCCCTCTGATTCTGTGAAGCTGCGGTGGAGAAAATAAATGTGTCTCTGCTGGTCTACCGTAGTAAAAAGAGTTGATTCGATAAATATAGCAAAGAATAATGACTTAGCAACAATATCTGCAAGAATACCACTTGCCTGCAAGCAAGACCTGGTGGGATCACAAAATAGACAAAGAAATCGAATATGAAGAAGCTAAGGCACGCTGGGACATTAGGATACGGGCAGACAAACATCTGCCACACAACACCTCAGTCTTAACAACCGTTGATAAGAGAAACACAAAAGTCCAGATAGTAAACGTTGCAATGCCTGGAGACAGCAGAACAGAAGAGGAAAAACTGGAAAAAATTGCAGAATGTAAACATCTGCAAGCTGAACAACTGTGGCAATCTCACCATGATGGAGAGCGTGATGGCTTTCCTCGTCTCCTGGTGTTCAGACCTCTAGGATTTTACTTCCAGTTTCAGGCAAAAAATACCCCATAGTGAAGAATGGATTTGTTTAACAACCATGGTGTTTGTTCAACAACCGCCACAAAAAAGGTCATAACATTGTTTGCTTCAAATTCATTCCATCTGGTCTGTTAACTTGCCATCTTTTAAGTTTTACTCCTTTTTTGTAATTTCTTTGCTTGATTATTGTGAACCACCCAGAGTTGTTGGAGTCAGGCTGCATGCAAGTTTTATGAATTATTAGGATTGGTTGCACAGCCAGGGAAATGTTTACACTTGATTGGGATAAAACTTTCAAGCAAAGCTGCTTTTTGCAATTGACTGATGGTGATCTTGTCAATCTCGATGATGTTCCAGTGATGCTCCAGATGTTTCGGAACTGTACCCAAGGTGCCTATTTCTATTGCTGCTATCTTTGAGGGGAATGGAGGAGTATGGGAAGAAGTGAACTGCAATGGTCACTTGGACTGGAATTTCTGTCATTAAGCAAAATGGTCTTTAAGCACAACCACATTGTTTAATGAGGCAATTCTTAAGTCCTGGTTGCTTTCATTACCTGAATCCCATGGTCATAAGGCAAGGCAATCTCCTGCTGGCTTCTCACAACCGAAGTCTGGGGGGAAGCTGGCAGGACGTTGCAAGTCCCAGCCCTGCAGGCAGGTAAATGGCTACTGGATGGGGAGGGAGGGAGGAGGTGTGCAAAGGTGCAGGGGAAGATTGGGGAAGATGTGTGAGGGTGCACAAGAGGCATGGTACAAGTCAGAGAGGGTGACAACGGTGTGCGAGAGTCACAGGGGGAAGAATGAAGGAGGGTGCAGGAGGTGCACAAGGTGTGGTGCAAATTGGGGAGGGTCAGAAAGCGTACATGAGGGGTGAGAGGGGATGAAGCACCCAGACTGCAGTCTTATAACTGCAGGGGTGCTGGGACAACCAGACCCAGAAGATAGCTCATAACCACCATTTTTCAGCACACTTGTAACATGGAACAGTCACTGACTGAATGGTTGTAGGTTGAGAACTGAATGTATCTAACCATATAGGTAGTGGGTACTTACTTGCTTATACTTGTTGCCAAGGAAGATCCAAAGTCACTTCTTTAAAAATTATTTTTTCTATCCTTTCCTCTTTTTCTCTTTTTTCTTCTTACTATTTTCTTTGTATTTTGTATTTCTTTTCTTATCCATTCTTCTCTTCTGACTTTAGTTTATATTATCTTTTAGTGTTTTGCAGTAAAAACTAGCAGAAAACCATAAGCAGTTGATAAGTTCTTAGTAAACATAAATACAAAAAACAAGTACTAATCGAAGTTATAAAACTGCGCAGTAGTTATAATAGTAATAATATTAATCAAATCAAAACCAAACCAAATACTAATATAAAATAAACAGTTTCAATAAACTCAACATACAGGAATCCTGGTGAGAAGAAATTCTCTTTGGAAACATTCCATTTTAAGTAACTTCCATGACATTAGAAGGAATACAGCAAGCTTCAGTTGTAAAGGGATTCCACGCACTTGGAGCAATAACGGAGGAACAGCACCTCTTGGCCTCTGTTCCCCTCACTTCCCCAAAGTGGGACACAAGCAAATGCTCCTCCAGGGGACACCCACTGGGCAAGCTGATTCAGGTAGGAGAAGACAGATAATATGTGTCAAGTAGGGTTGCCCATAGCATGTGTGACCTGCTTTATGGCCATCACAGCTTATGACTATGATGGGTAGGCTCCATTACAGATGGAAATCACTGACTACCTCTAGACTGAAGCAATGAGGGCTCGAATATAGAGAGCTTAACAGTATCATTCAAAACCTTTTCATCGGTGCTAAAAATGTTATTCATTGTAATAATGTTTTGGAAACATTTTGATCCAAGTGTGATGGTACCAGTTGAAGAGTCTGGGAAGAGGGAGCCTTCCATGGCAGAGGGTTGGTATTTGTTTTTCTCCAAATTATTCTTTTTTTTAAAAAAATGTTGCTGTTATGAATAGAAACACTGAATCCACAGATACCAATGCCTGATTCACTGACATGAACACATAGAGACACTGGTATAAGGATGCAGCTGCAGGCACGTTTTCAAATATTTAAATGACAGCTTTAATCCTGCTGATGAAAGCATGGTCTGACTTCCAGGTCTGGCCACCTATGTTCCCTAATTTGAACTGAATAAACAGGATGGAACCTGTAGTATTTGCTGGACCAGCATCATCCTGTTGCTTTAGATCCAAGGTCAATCAAGTCATTTCAGATGGCAAACAAGTCCTTTGATTCACAGGAGGATAGCCAAGGACAGCAAAGTACACATAAACAATAGCAAACACACCCCACGAAGGGACACGGTCAATATAGAACATAAATCAGATTTATTAAAGACAGCTAAGAGTTGCTGCTGACGAGCAACTCTCCTTAAATACAAAATACTAGCATGTCACCAAACCAACTACAGTTTGAGAACCCATGTACATTTCAGGAACAGATCTGTTTCATTGTGTCCCTGTCCATGTGTTGTCAAAGGATGCCTGGAGTCATCTAGTGACAGAGGCAGAAATTTGTAGCACATCTGCAGTTGTAGCATTTCATCCCAATGAATTCTCCAGACTGATGTCTTCCAAATACATTTGACTACAAACTGGCTGAGGTTATACAACTCTAGTCTTGACTGTAAGGTATATCATCCCGTCCATCCAATTATTGGGATTTTTTTCCATTGTGTAGAATAGAGGAAGAATCACTTGAAGTCCAATTTCCCATCTCTATTCTGCTGCTGTTATATATACAAAAGTGTTAAAGTTGTAATAACCAGCAGCTACTCCCTTTGGGAAAGGATATACGATTACCCACAATAAATATTTTGCTTCCAGAGACTCTGGAAAGTGTTGTGCTTTAGAGAAAGGATATAAATTCTTGCCTATTTGTGTCTTACTCTTCTCTTGCTTTGTGTTCTGTTTTGCCAGGGAACTATTTTTAATGTTTGCTGCAGTTTAATAAATAAAGATCAAGTTGTATTTTTGCTAGCTGTAATGAATAATGCTCCAGTCTGGATAGAGAGATTGACTGGAAGTGTCCTGGCTGTATTGCGCCCAGTAATTTTCCCATGTTGGGGACATGTTGGCTAAGGCTGCCGTAAGACTCTCCCCACCAAACACTTTGGAAAATTTCTTAGACAGAAAGACTCTTGTCATTCAGAAAACCAACTGTTCTATTTTAGCAGATCTGCCCATCTTCAATCACAGAAGCTGTGGTGCAGAGCAAAATGGAGAGGAAAATGTTGCAAATCCATTCTTCATCTAATGAATATGTCCTGCTTCCTTACTGGCTCAGCTTGTCCTGGAGAACCCAATAACAGATTTAGTTTTTTGCACATTAACTGCAGGCTTGCCTCATTTGCAAGATTCTGTTGAAATGCTTTGCAGAGAAGCTTTACTTCATATGCAGGTCCAATGCTTCTAGGCGTACAGTGAATCCTGCCAAAGGAGCAAAGAGAAGCAGGTGGAGGACTGGAATGAAGTGTCACTTCCTGAAGGGTTTTGTCCTTACATGGGAAAATACTCCATCCATTTTGAAGGAAAATGAATGGTAGGCTTGAGTTGAACAGGGATGGGAAAACACAAGGCTGTTGGGCCTGCAAATCCCATTTTCTTAGAGATCAGCTGTTCAGACAACATGACAACTGGTGGGTGGATCTGATTTGAAGCAAAGGGTGAACAGGATCAGAGTCAAAATGCCGGGGCCAGCAATTCACCGATCATTCTCTCCTTCTAACCTTTCCCTCTTTCCCTCATTCCCTTTTCCTCTGCTTCAAACATCCAGCCTTCCACACCACATAACATGGTGCCAGAAAATCCCAGCCAGCCATAGTGATATATAAAAGATCTGCCTTCCCAAGTTGCTGCCCTAAAGTGTTGGATTGCAGATCCTATTATTCCCAAATAGCATAGCTAGTGGCCAAAGAGAATAGAAACAAGTGTCTTAATTAATAGTTACCCAGTTACAGATAGTCCTTAACTTACAACTACTTATTTAACAACTGTTTGGACTGACAACAGCACTGAAAAAAGTGATTTACAACTGGTGCTTACATTTATGACCATTGCAGCATCTCCATAGTCAGATGATCAAAATTTGGGCACCTTGGCAAAAAAGGTTGTAAGATCAGACATGACTCACATAACAACTGCCTTGTTTAGCAGTGGAAATTCTGGTCCTAGTTATGATTACTAGTTGGGGACTACCTGTATTCTAGGGTGTAGAATAGGAGGAGATGCAGAATTTGGCAACAAGGCATCTCTGTAATTTCTAATAGTGCTCCAATTTGAGCATTGCTCCATGCCTTAGGCCTCTGAAGAATGATATTTACTGTCCCATGACTATGTAATAATATATAGATTATGGCAACTTATTAAATATTTTCTGTAGTTGGGGAAAAGAGGTACTGTTTAGAGGGGTATCATGAATCAATCAATGTCAGTTCCTCTTAACATCTTTTTTGTGAAACTGTAAAGTGTGGTTCCTGAAACCTGAGAATTTAATATCCCATTCAGTCTTTGCTGCAACTTCACAAAACATTTGCAATTTGTTTACAATGATATTAAACTCCATAGTATTTTTGGCAACTATTTTCCAGAATAATGTACTTTAATATTATTTTCATAAATACAGTAATTCTTGTCCAGAGTTTTCATTAATACATTTAAAAAAAAATAGAAACTATCTTAAAACTGCTCTCCTAGAAATATTATTCCCCCAGTCATCTGTTTGGCTCCCTCCCTTTAATTGTTCCAGAAGTCATTGAAAATCTGGCTTTGCTCTAAGCTCAGAGTTTAAGAGGGACTTTCAAACTCTGATACTTTTCTTTTTATGTGTTAGATTGAAAGTTGAGTGCCCCTAAATACAATAAAATATTACAATAACAAAATTAAATAAAATACACTCATTGCCTTTACACACTATCCAGAATTTGTAGAATCTTGAAAACTCAAGACTTTGTGGGACAGCTAGCTGATGAAACATAACATTAAAATGGAATGGAGTGGAAATGACAATGATGAAAATAACCAGGAAAACAAAACTGACTACCTTCAGGAAAAGCATCAACGAGAATGACACTTTCTTTGTTTCTTTCCTTGGAATTTCCTGCAACTGCGCATTCAGGAAGAACCGATTTGTAATATAAAATCAGAGGGATCCAGGTTCCGGCTTTTCAATTAAATACTTTCACTCTGAAAAATCAATGTTTCCCATTGAAACCCAGCATTTCTAGAAGACTACATTCGAATAGACGAATATTCCATAAGCTTATGCTTTAATTGCAGAACTTTATATAATTGCTAGAAAAAAGCTTCTTAATGGAAAAACATTTCTAGCCCCTTGCACCTTGTGAAAAACACCTGGAAAATAACCCAGTTTCAGCCTTGCATAACGCTTGAAGTTTGCCTTATGAGAATAATGGTGCAATTGTCAGGGAGGGGAATTGCAATCCCTGGAATTCTTTGTTCTCCCTTCCCTTGTCTGGAAATAGGATTGATTGAGCAAATCAGCAAAACTATGCAAAGAAGCTACATAAGATTTCTAGTAGTCTGATCTCTGAGCCAAATTCTTAATTTTTATACTGTTTCTGTAGACACATATATAGGATATATATTCACTGGCTGCTAATATTAATGTTAAAGAAATGCAGTCAATACGGTCTCGGTGATAACATTAAACAGCAAGAGAGACTTTGGAAATATCCTGAAAATTCTAAAGAGACCTTTGGGAAAAGGGGAATATGTAAGCTTTCAGCAGAGGCCACATCCAAGCCATAAAGACTTTAAAAAACACTGCCCAGATCAGATCAACCTTCTGTTCTTCTATCTTTTTCTGGACGAGGTCTGTTCTAAATGTACTAAATAAATGAAAGTTTATTTAGTAGAAAGGCATTCAATTCTAGCAGAATAATCCAGATCCTTAAAAGTTTATGGGCAAGATCAACGAGACAATGTTTTCAAAGCTTAACCCAAGTCCTTTTCAATTCCAGGGCTTAGATCTGAACCATACAAAGCAATAAATATGTTCAACAATGGAAGAGGGCCCAAACATTGCAAAATAAACATGGATTTTGAAAACAAAGAATAAGCACTGTAGACTCGGAGATCTGGAGATATTTCACACTGGGAGCCTCCTGCAAGCAAATCACAGGATCTCTCATGATTGGAATTAGGGAGCATGTATAAAATTATGCCTGGCTACGCTGACTTGTGGAAATTTTGCTGCTGCAATTGTGGTAGAGTTTATCTTAGTACACAGTACTTTTTCTCCGTGTAGTCTCATCTCTCACACAAAGGAGGTCTAAGAGACAGTTTTAAATGTTTTAAGAAACAGAACATTTATATTTTAAAATGTGCAAGAGCCACATAAAAATTGCCTTGCATGACACAAAGGCCAGCATAAAGACTTTTAGATTTCTAAAGAGGCTGAAATTCAGGGAGGGGGTGGCAAATGGTGAAATCATAATTTACAACCTTGTGCTTCTTCCTCCTCTCACAGGTGGCCTCCTGATTTTAGATTTGGTAGCAAAATGTAGTGCTGCATCCAAACTTGTCAAACCGTGACTTGCAAGCCAGGTCAATAAACAAACTGAATTTCCAACAATCCATAACTTTCTAGATTCAGATATGAAGTTAAACTGCTACACCAGCAGTGAAAACACAATCCAGCATTTCTAGAAGACTAACTCACTAACTCATTCTGTTATCCAAGCCATGCTGCACAAAAGAATATCTATCCTTTCTCATTGCTGCCCTGACATCCATAACACCATGTTCCAGTCACTTCAGTGCATGATGAATGCTTGCTGACTAAACTGATTAATCAGTGATTGTCCCTGCTGTCTGTCCACAAATCCTCCCCCATTGCATGTGAACACGAGTAGATATAGGGCTGATAAACCTTCACCCCACCCCTACACACACAAAAAGGAAGAAAGAACTTGCTAGCAGTTTATATTCTATCTCTGTGTGCCATAAAGGCAACACAGGCTGGAAGTCTGAATTTGTGGAGGTTATAGAGCATTGACTAAGCCCCTTAGTCAATGACCTGGTTGAATATGAAAATCAGAAATATAAATATTTTCCTGGCGGAAAATGTCTGGGGAGATCATACAAAGATCGGACTATCTACTTAGACTGTATTGATCTACTTAGACTGTATTGGTATGATCAGGGTAGCCAGTAAATTTTATTTATTAAATTTATTCACTGCCAAACTCACTATAAGTGACTCGGGGTGGTTGTATGTAGTACGAACAATGTAATTAAAATAATTTATTGGAAGGCTTTTAATGTGCAAGAGGAGGAGAGAAGACACACACTCAAATTCATGAGGAAATGTGAGTGGAGGACAGAGGAAAATCTAATGCAGTACCATCATTTTTGGCACCCCTTATAGATGCCCTGCTGGAGCCATTGGACAATAAGAATTATGGAAGTTGTAGTCCCAAATAATTGGAAGATGTGAAGTTCATACTTCATGAAGACATACATCCCAAGTTTCATGGGATAGCTGGGGTAGCTGACACACGGATGTGTCAAGTATGGATCTCAATATTGGGCCTTCTGATTCTAGTAAAAACAGAAGTTATCATTCAAGACTGAAGACTTAGGTTTAACTGTACTAAGACATCAAATCCAGCCAGTCATTTTAAGGATGTTCGTGTCTTTTTTCCCTTTGAGGCAGGGGGAACTTGAAATGCCAAGCTTGTTTTAATACAATAGTTGCATAAACCCCACTTGGCATTGAAGTCATGTCTTACATATTTAGTCAAGATATTGTGGTTTGTAGTCTACATTTTCAACATTATCAGCAAATCAGAGAATTTGCACTCAGCAAATCTGGAGTGCATCATTGGGAGACTTACAAGAACAGGTTAGGGATAGACTCTCATGGAGAAAATCTGTTTGTGATCACTAGGAGTCAAAAGCAACTTGATGGCATAAAATCAATCATACCATTTATGGAGAAGCTGGGAATCAAACCTAGAACATTCTAGGTGGAAAGAACATGAATCATAAACCTTTTTCAGTGTTAATATTTAGATAGTCCATAGGGTGAACTCCAGTTGTTTGCAAGGTATGATTATTTAATATTGGGGTGGGAATGACCAGCACTACCCTGGTATATAATGCCACATTTCCAGTGTGCATTTCCAAAGTGCTGAGTAATAGGACATCATATAAGAACATGCATGAACAGTGGGATGTTTCACATTAATGTAATTAATAAATAATAAAATACTGGAGTGTTACCATTGGCATATGTGAAAATTAATCAGATCAAATTCTTCATTATAGGTCACTGATCCAGGCTAAATAAATATTACTAAATAAAACCTACAGACTACTGATATAAAAATAGAACACATAAAATAAGGCATAAAAGATAAAAACATACAATTATGCTTGCGCTATTTTGCTCTACCCCCCAGTGAGGCACCATCTTGCTGTGGTTGGGGGTTTTGTGCACTCTGAAGAAGATGAGAGCTATGCCAGAGGTTCAACCATACTGGACAGATCTCATCAGAGGAGCCAAACAAAGAGCGTCTCCCATCCATAAAAAATATGAGAAGTAAATTACAGAAATCCATACTGGCTCAGTCGTTGCCCGGGTTAACAAGGACTGCACGACATGTTATTGGGGTTCCTGGACATCTAGTGGAAAATGGGCTACAGGACTCCACTGGAGAAGGAAATGGCAACCCACTC
>JANHZU010005087.1:45445-58039 GCA_032468055.1 Acrochordus granulatus | reverse complement strand
GAAAGCCTTTTGGATTAAAGGTGAAACGTCTTCTACTTAAAAAATCCAATCCAGATGCCTGTTTTTAAACTTTTGTTACCATCTGCCTAATGTTACTGTGTAAAGCAACATGTTTTCTCTGTGCAGTGACATTTTTCAATGAATTGTTTACCTCCAATCTTGTTTTACTTCTAAACCATTTGTACACCTTCTTTTCCTTCCTTTGAAGTCTCACCCTAATGCTTAATCAGAATTAACAGAAAAGTCCACATCACATAGATTAGTAGATGGTGGATAGCAGAGGAATCGTAACAGGATGCTATCATTAAAGAAAGGAGCCAACAAGAGGCTAGCTGCCTATTCTCAGAGCTAGAATTTTGAATGAGATTAAGTGGATGTTATTTTTTTCTTTAACATGGAGGTAAGCGAAACTAGTAATCTCGAAGTAAAAGGGAGGGAAATCTACTTCCTTTCCCTCTTTCTGTAAGTTTGACTTTCCTTTCATCCACAGATTTAACTCCAAGGGAGAAGTTGTTGAAGAAATGTGCATGATACTTTTCATTTTGTTAGCTTGCATGTATCAGTAGTCCATTTCTAATTCCAGGTGCTTCTGGATTTTAAAGTGATTTTAAAAGTTGGATATATAATCTAGGCTTTTAAATTGCCACCCATTAAAGTGGATTAAAATAATGTTAAAATATAAGTTTGCACTTGTAAGGTGCATTTAGGTTCCAAACTCATAATTTGATCAGAAACTTCTTCTGAATGTTATAATATTTATGATAAATATCGGCAATCATATATGTATTTATTCTATTTTTATTGTTTTATGTTGTATGCCACCCAGAGTCACTGGTTGATCTGGGCAGCTATCAAAAATAAATACATTTTAATATATAATTAACATTCAAAGTGAAATATTAAATTTAGGATTTAGATTTTTAACCTGCAGCTGAATTTCAAATTTGCACAAATTCTAGGTTCTGAGCATGATTCCATTTAGTTATTTTTACTTCCACTAAGATTTTCATTTTGAGGGGATGAGGATTTCTTTTTTAAAGCAGCAGAGAATTACTAGAAATGATGGAGAAAATTGGTTTAAATTGCTTTAACAGTTTTCCTCTTAGAAAATCAGAGGCACTGCTCTCCAAGTCCTGATCTATCTGTGATGGGTGCATGCATTCTAACTCATGTTGTATTCTCTAAGATGTAGCATGATTTAAATGGCAAAATATCCAAACTTTGCATTTTTTAAGCACCAGTAATGATAGAACTGTTCATCTTCATATAGCCTGCGGTGTCTCTAGAAGTCAACAATTGTAAATTAATTAATTCCCAGAATTAGAGTGATGAATGATGGTGTATTTATGCACTTGTTTTGGTTACTTATACACATGCAAAGAGTTTAGAAATGCTTTGCATATCTAAGCAACCATGACCAATATTTTTTTTTATTTTAGATTCGTTTGGGGCCTGACAGATATTATCAGATTATCATCCAGGCAGTTTCCAGGAATCAGCACTGACTCAAAGGCACAAACAAGAATGGGGACCAGGGGGACCAGGGAAAGAGGGCAGAGGGGATTGCACCAGCATTATAGGGTAATCTGGGAAATTCAGCTGAATGAAAAGTGTCCCTAAAAAGGGGCAGCGCTGACAATCCCTGGGCCAGTCCAGAGCCAGCATCTTGGATATGAGACTGCTGGTAAGAGTAGGAACACAAGTAGCTTCTTCCTTTTGTGCATTAAAAGGAAGAGTGTTGGCGAATTGTTTTCTGGCTGATGCATTTGTCTCCTGTCTCAAGAATGGGAGAACACATTAATAGGGCTGTGAGGCCAATTGACATTTAGGAGAGTGCTTCCTAACATACAGGTTCCATCAAATTGTTCTGGCTGAGCCACTTTTTCCTCCTCATAAAAGTTTATTTATTTTATTCAGTTGAGTTTATTTATTTTATTCAATCCTCTTACTGAATCTTCTTGCAGTGATTCCATAAATCAGTTTATTGGGCAAAAAAAAAGTTGTCTTTTCCACCATTAATTTATAAGAAAATAATTGAAAACAGGATTTGATGGGGTGGGGAGTGCAGAAGAATGAAATGACAAAGACAAGAAGCATAGTGACAATACAATTATTTGCTTTACAATACCTCAACCAACATCCAAGCAATTTCTGAACAACTGGTCTCCCATCCATCCACTTAACATAAGGAAATTGATTTATTTTGAATGGAACCACCCATCATGTTAATTCATGATATTGTGCCAACCGAATCATTTTGAAGTATGAGGTATGCTCATGGCTTAGCATGTTGTGTGGACTCAATTAGTTATGGCCTGTTCAATAAACCATGATTAAACAAGACATGGTTTAGAATAGCATATCAACCAGATTTTAGCCAGAATTTATTTTTGCTTTAATTGGTAGTGGTGACACTTCAGGAAAAGAGATCTTTCCCAGGTGTGCTTCTTGAATGTTTCACTGCAAAGACCAGTGATTCAAATGGTGATCCTTAGCATACCTGCCAAATGTTACATCTGAGGCCTAGAATTTCTTCGTAGCCATCAGCTAGGCTTGACAACTTTCACATGAAGCTAACATCCTCCTAGTAATTTTATCAAACCAAAGGAAGGCAACATTTAAAATAATAGAATATAAGTGGTTGAAAGGATGTAGAATAGAATCTAGTGCAATCGTAATGCTTGTTTCCTTGTAATTTAAACTCTGCCTTGCTTCTGACAGACATTGAGATAGCAGTCATGTCACCCCACTGTCACCTCCCACATTCGGGATATAACTTGAGGCCTTGGGGCTGCATGCAACTCCCCATCTCCACCTGAATCTATGTGTATGGTTCCCAGAGCACTCCAAGAATCACAGCAAATTGTAATTTTGTGCCTTTTAATGTGATAGGAGGGGAAATGATTTAATATAAAAGAATCATCATATGAACTAGATTTGGGTAATTGAATTCTAATTGCATTGAAATTCAGGTTTAGATTCTGTGCTGGTTCTATCTCCTTTTGTAAGTTTGGCCAGTGGCATGCCTCTGAAAGGATAAACGTGTCTCTTAAACCAGTACAAATATTGCATGTTCCTATTTAGATATACATAATGCCAATTAAGCTCTAATCTGTGAGTTTTTTTATTGGCCTTAGGATGTTCTCCTTTTCCAGTATTACTCTCTTTACTCAGGAAGATGGAGCCACCCTTGCTAAGAGCAAAGGACAGGTCTTGATCTCAAATAGTTCTTTAATAATATCTCAGCATCTCAATCCTCTTATAGAAGCAGAGGAGCCAACTAGTCAGAAAAGGCAGCAGCCTAGGAGAAACTGTTTGTCCTCAATCAGCAGTAACTTCAGACCCATCCTTGCCAGACAAACTTCCTTAAATAAAAAGGAGGACCTGGAAATACATTTCTAACTGCAATTCTTGTTAAAATTTAGAAATTCCAAATGCAATGGACATCTGCCAGAATGGTAATTCAGAGATGAGACCCAAACAAGTCAAATTCTCTAAAGCTGGGGGGTGGTTAGGGGCAAATCCATACAGCCTTGCCATGGTGTGAATATAGGCCATTACCTGTTTCTTGAGGATGCAGCCTCATCTCAATGTCTACCTACAGCTGAGATAGTCTGAGAATGGCTTTGGGTGCTCAGGAATAAAACCAGCAATTAAAACAAATTGATGCAAGATAGTGTTTTAACAGCTTTGGATAATAAATGCTTTATTTACCTCATGCCAAAAGTAGGTGTGAGGCTGGCCTCCCTAGAGGAGTGTTCCATCAGCAAGTGCTACCATGAACAAGGCCTTCTCCTTCAGCATCATCCTTCCCATTCTAGATGGCAGCACTTGCTAAAGACAAAGTTCTATACATGGGTGGATTTGAAGTTCCCAATGCTTACCTGAGAATGGTGGACCTGACTCACCACATACAACCATATTGCACAAGGTCCCACTTCTGACCTCTTTGGATGAGCTGCTTTTTGTTTAGATTTCAGTATCCAAAGGATACTTGCATAAGAAGAACAGGAGAAAGGGGGCTGAGAATGGCACTATCCATCATCAATTCTAGCCATCATTGTATGTTGGTAAAACATCTGTTAAAACCAATCCCAGGGAAGCTCTTAACCGAAGTTTCTACCTTGGATCTCACTTGGGAGGACAAAAACTCCATTAGGCAGATGAATTCTCAACTGATGCTCTATCATTCTGCTGTTTACTAGACTTGTTGGATTTCTTCTTCAAATGATTTATCAAAGCCCCAAAGTACAAAACCTTGCAGATTACATTTATATGGATTTTTTTCCCTTTTGTATGGGTCATTTGCTTGTTACAGGAAGGCTAAATAGTTTTATCCCTCTATAAGTCAACAGATTATAAACTCTGGACCAGTGTTGCAGTAGAGTTCAGAAACTTAGAAGTACTGCACATGAAAATAGATTAATTCAGTGCAGAAAGAGCACATAAATTGCGCCCTTCCTGAGAAAATGTTTAAAGAAATTGCATTCCAGCAAAACCTTCCTGCATGTAGAAAACTAGCATTAGAGAAAGATTGTGCTGATTTTCTACATGCTGGGGGTTTTTGCTTTGGGGAACATTCTGTTGTGTCAACCCCCATCAGGAACCATTATCTGGATTTTGTCACATCCCTACCCTGACATCAGTTTCAAATCTGTTGCATTTCACAGGAAAGTGTATTTACTTTTCAAAATATTGTACATGCTAAAATTAGAAACCATCACAGAATAAGAGAACCACAAAAATACCCACACTTCTGCAGAGCAGAGAATGGATGTGTCATCTCTTTATCTGCTTTCTTGTGATAGAAGCACATTTATGCATATCAAAGCAGTAATCATATTTAAGCTGTTTGTAAATCAAAAGCAATTTGGGAGGAAGTTTCAACTGGGAAAAACTAACATTCTTGTTTTTGTCAGTGTGATGAAAACCTGCTGAGAATCACATTCTTAGAGGACATTCCTTGCCTTTTTAAGATGGTCAGTAAGGGAGATGAGGATACAAGCTGTTAAGAGTGAAGGATCAAGCCTAATCGATGCAGTTCTAGCTAACAGATTTATTGATGCTACAAGGTCACAAGAATTTCTCCAATTGCCCATCGAATACCTGCACTCCCAAGATAAGGCTGACAGTCTTCATGAGGGGTTGGACCTTTCAAGCTTGTTCATGCATAGCGACTTAAGGCTGATACCCTTGTTAACCCCTGGCTCATCCATTTTCTCCAACAGAGTCATGTTCAAGAAGAGCAGGTGATTGGAATATTGGAACAAGCTGTGTGGTCATGGGGAATCAGGCCATAGAATGAATGGTTAGACCTAGACTTAAATGTATAGAGTTAGATGATGTGCTTGTAATGGACTGGTAAACATGAGCTGAACAAAGAGAGATTGGAACGTTCAGCTTTTTCAAACAAGGTATTGAGGCCTTATGGTTCTTAACTGGCTAACAGGCTGAACCTATTGCAGAGCTTCAGAACTTCCAGAAAGATGAGAGCATCAGTGATGAAGGAAGTAAGGCAGTGGAGTAGCCATCCCTAAGTTCATGCTCTTCAGATGTGTTAGGACTGCAAACTCAGTTACGATGTTTGAAAATGCCTAGAATTTTAAAATGTCACACTGCACTCCCCCACCCCGGTAGTCACATGATCACAATGTGAGTGCTTAGCAGCCTGTTCACACTTATGACCTGTTGCCAAGTGCCCCACATCCATGGGATCACCATTTGCAATCTTCTCTGAGTGAGGAACCCAGCAGGAAAGGTTGCAAGATGCTGCCACCTCCAGGGATGACTCCTCCTGGTCTCTGGGGCGGGCTGAAGGAGCTGCCTGTTAAAGGAGAGCTGAACTCCTTGGCAGGGTGGAGAAACAGAGCTCAATGACCTGAGCTCTGCTCCTACAGCCTGCCAGAACAGTTCCCTTCTGCACATGGAGGGAGCGGAACTCCTCTGGTGGGGTGCAGAAGCAGAGTTGAGTTCCCAAATATGCAAGCTCCATTCCTGCAACCGATCGGAGCAGTTCCCTTCCATGTGCAGAGGAGAGCTGAACTTGCCAGGCAGCTCTTTTGTTCTGTTTGCTTAATAACCCAGAAGATCACTTAATGACCACAACCTGGAGTGCCAGGATAATGGTAGCTGAGTGAAGAACTCATGTGGTGGCTCGCTGAACAACCACTTTGCTCAACAGTTGAGATTTCAGTCCCAATTGTGATTGTAAATTGAGGACTACCTGCATGTTTATGGAATATGTTCTCCATTGTTCAGTAAAATGAGGGAATCCCAAAATACTGAAATAACTCTTGGAACTGATGAGTTTTACTACTTTGAATGGCAATTATTGAACACCCCTACTTGATCATTTCAGATTTCTCTCTGGGGAGCAGTGCTTCCCCCCTTCCCTGTCTGCTGTGGTGTAAATAATAAGGATCTGGAACTATAGAAATTCTAAAATGGGATATTAAACGAAATGAGCAGAGCATTCTACTGATATACACAACTACTGATGTTGCAGAGAAGTGCTGATTTTTTAAACATTTCAGCTAATAACATTTTTTTTTTACACTAGAAATTCTTATAGAGTTAGAGGATAAAATTTGACCTTTGTTGGTCTGGTGGTTTCCAGATACTACTGGGAATCTACAGACACATTTCAAGGGGTTTGTGAACGTGGATGAGAAACAATTTACAATGTTATTTTCACATATCATAGATGTCCCATGTTTTTTAATGTTTTGATATTTGTTTTTGAGCATAATTGGTTGCCTTTATAACACATCTACATCCATGTATTTATTTTATGCATTTAAATATAGTTTTCTAAGAAGTGGTCTCATCAGATTCTTAAGGGAGTTTGTAGAACCAAAAAAACCATGATCTGGAGCAGACTCTGGGCTGGGCCAGGGGGAGCACCTGTGGCCCAAGGAATGCATTCAGACCTGGACAGCAAGTAATGCAGCACAACAAGATAAAAAATATAAAAAAGTAAAATAAGTTTGCTATTTATATACTTTACATTAGATATACATTAACAACATTATATATTTTATATGTGGCCAAAACAATTCCTCTTCACTCCTGGTGGCCAGGCAAACCAAAAGATTAGACACCCGTGATCTAGAGGGTCTATTCTGTGGTGGAATGCTAATATAATAATCTTTTTTCCTTTTTTTTCCTCCCTCCAGGAGAAGTTTTTAAGACACAGAAACTTGACAGTTGTTAGCATTTCTATTTCTGCAGGGCAGCCTGCAGCTTTCTAACTCCTTTCCAACTTGGAGTTTTCCAGAATTATTGGAACTATAACTCTCGGAATTCCAACCCATACTAACAACAAAACAACAACAAAAGTTCTTTATTTACTTGCATGTTTAGGATTGCTAGAACATGCCTTCTTCAGAGAGTGCCTTCGCTGCTCTTAAGCAGCTTGGCCTGGATGCTAGGAACAGCAGTTTTGAATGAATGGTTCCTACCTACATAAATGTGTTTGTAAATAAAATGGTAATGAGGGAGAAGAGAGGGCTGGGCCAGGGGGAGGTGTCAAATGTGGGATCAGCCTCAAATCTCTGCATAGCCACAAGCAAAATAGACCTAGCTCCTCCTGAGGGCCATTGGACCTTATCTTCCAGCCACAGGTGTTCACCTGCCAGTTGGGCAGATTCTTGTAAATACTCAAAACCAAATAAATCTGTTAGCTTGAATCTCACTGCCTGGGCCTGGTCTTTCATGCCTGACAGGTAATCTTGTTATATTCTAAGTACTGTAGTAGTTCTAAAAGCAAGGTGCTAGAATCAACAAGAAATAAATTAAAAAGTATAGCAAAATGAACAGTCTTGGTCTCTTAGAAATGTGTATCTAGTCAAGAATTCAGTTCTACCTTTCATGGTCTGAAGAAAGACAACAGATTTTCTCAGGTCAGCATGTGTGTGTAACCAACAGCATTGCTTCTTAAATGTCCACTGCAACCATCTGTGCTGCTTTTGTTGCACTAGATCAGTGTTTCTCAGACCTGACAACCCTAAGATGTGTGGGAATTGTAACCCACACATATTAAGAGTTGCCAAGTTTGAGATACACTGCACCGGACTAATCCCCTGAAAACAGTTTGCAGGAGTGTCTAAAAGTAGTATATTTTATAAAAATATATAGCATAGTAGTTGAGAACAGCAGATTAAATACAAGATTTTGACAATTTAAGCAAGCTTAAAAGCAATTTGAAAATAGTGTGAAAGGTGCTGCATCATGCTTCCTAATGTCTAAGTTTTTGTTGGCTGAAAATAAATGTCACTTCAGAAGTGATTTATCCCATGTATCTTAATAGTCTTCTTTCCCATATGGTCTCAAGGGTAGTCAAAGTATGTAACATGGTAGTCCTTCGAGGTAAGCCAAATCAGGACACAGATTCCACAAGAAATAGTAGAGCTCTGCTTTATTGATAATAGGCTATAATAATAGAAACGAGAAAGCCTGATGGTGGTTTCCCTTCCCTCCCTCTTACACCAAAGAGGATCAAGGCAGGGTCACTTTAAGTTTCTTTCTAATACCTTCTGCCCTTCCATGGCTTAATTCATGCTTTGCTAACAGTCTCTGTACATCTTCTCCAAGGTCATTGCTGTGTTTCCCTACAAAAGTATGAAATACTTCCATTAAGTAATATCTGAATCGACTGTAAGTGACTCTTTCTTTCCATCTCTTGCCTCTTACAGATCCGAGCTTACATTGGAGCCTTTGCCCCAGATGCAAATGAGGCAGCAGATCTTACAGCCCTCCGTTTTTTCTCGGTGAACTCCATTGTGGACCCCTGGGTCTTCATCATTTTTCGGACATCCATATTTCGAAGTTTTGTCCAGCGGTTTTCTAGGCAGCTGAGTTTGAAGAAGGATTTTCATTCTCAGCTCCTGGAGACTTGGCAGAGGACAGAATCCAATGCCATACAGTAAATGGATTGGAGCTGGAGATGATGCAACTGATATAATGTGGCACATTATGGTCTTCAACACCATAGCGTTGCAAGCCAGTGCTTATTAAGGTTGACAGGAGGGACCAAGATAAGTCATGGTACTGGCTATACCTTCATTTATAGACTCTGTTCTAGATTTGATGCTTCTTGAAAAACCCAAGATGCATTTGTCACAGAACATTCACATTATAGTACCAATTTACTTGACCAGTGGAATCCTTTTGCACAGAAGCATTCATAATGTGCTTTAATCCAAATATTCCACCAGAGATACTGGCCACCTTGAGTTCTAACTAATTTTCCTACCCACAGATATTATTTGCATGGTGTAAATCTGTGGTTTAAATGATTGAAAATTAAGAAGAAGAAGGAGAATTTTTTCCTTATGTGTGAAACCCCCACCCATCATAGTCAAGTCATGGAAATACTGCACTGGACTAATTGGCCAACCATGGAAACTCATAGAAGACAGGTTCATAATATGAAATAGTAACCCTGCAGGGATATGAATTAGAAAAAGCTGCTATGCACATTGTTTCCCCTCCCTATTGCTCTCCTCTGTGGTGGATTTGTGACAGGTGTATTCTGTGTGTGAAAGCATATTCATTTTGTTTGTAGCTTATGCAGCGAAATACAGTTGGTTACCCAAGTTTTGCAATGGTTACTTTTCCTAGAGGTTTGAAAATGATTTCATTATTTTTCAAAAAAAACTGTCCAAGAAATTTACTGTTTGGTAAATTTGCATGTTGTTTGATTTTTTTAAAAAAATAAAAAGTATTTGAAGAGGAAATATGAATGGTTTTGGATGCAAGTCTATATAATCAAAAGCATAGTTCTCATAGTTGTAACAGATGTGGGAGCTGGACCGTCTGAAATGCTGAACAAAGAAAAATTGATGCCTTGGAGTTAAAATAGTGGACAGAATGTCTGAGAATGCCTGGGAGTGGTAGAAGAAGAAACCATAGAACACTAATTGAAGTAAGATCAGAAAGTTAACTAGAAGCACTAATAATAAAGCTCAAATGTCAATATTTTGAATTCATAATGAGAAGGCAAGAATCACCAGAGAAGACTCTAACCCTAACCCTAGCCCCTACCTAAACCTACCCCTCTGACTTCTGGAAAAATCTAAAGCAGAAAAGAGGTAGTTAGGTGCTGTTAACAATGACACATTTGAGAGTTTATAAAGAAGCGATTATAGATAGACAATCCATGCATAGTGATCCCTGGATCAGATTAGCAAAAACTAGAAACAACTGAATGAACAACAGCATGCAGGCCATCAAATGTTCTGAAGGTTATTCAGGAGCCCAGCTGATTCAGCAGCAGAAAAAATTACACTGAATATTTGGGTACATGCATACGCTCTTTCAAAGTTTGGGTGCCTCTCTTATTGCCCCAGCTCAGAATGGGTTTGTTAGAGGTGGCAGGAGCTAAAGGAATGGCAATTCATTACATCTTCCTCTGAAGAACAATTACAATGGCTTATTTTTAATAAGAAAATGCAAAGTTTTGGATTTAGCTTCTTAGACTTGGGATTGCAGCTGCTTTCCTAAGCTGTTAGTGGAATTCCAGGAAACGATGCATTTGACATAAGGACTGGCAAAAAACAGCTTCTCACCTTTCCAGGGTGCTCTGGAATTCCTTTTTGTTTTCACATCCTAAGCACTGCCCAAAGTCTTAGTTTTCAATTAAAAAATGAAGAGAACAATGTTATTCTCCCTAGAATTAGAGCTGATGGGCCCTAAATAGCCATTTCCAGATATTTTCCCAAAGATGATGGGGAAATGCTAGCATGGTGGCCATCCTCTGCTGGAGATTGTTACCAACCAGCCCAGCCCAGGACAACTCCAAAAGTTTGTTTCTGTAGACCAACAGTGGAAACTAAAGATGTTGGGCATGTTAAGATTTCCTCTGGATCATCCTATCCTCCTTGGCCCCATCCCTCAACATATGTGCAAACACATCTAGATGGGAGGTAGCAATACAGTGCTTGCAAGGACCAAGTGTGTATCCCCCTCAACTCAACTAGCACCAGCAGTCCATCCAAAGTTAAAACCAAAATAATATAAATACTGTATTGAAATGATTCAAATCTGGCAAATCACTGAGACTACATGAAAGACTGTTAAAAGAATTTGGCATTGTTGCACCAATTCTTATACTTCAAGATGAAGTCATCAAAATCTTGGTAATACAGTATCTGCTGAATTCATGAAATGTGAGATGGCGTGGTGTTGGTTTTTTTTAGGGAAACTTGAGGCAACATGTAGAGTATTAGTGTGGGACAACACCTGGACTCTGAAATGTTTGCAATTTCTTATTGATTTTCTGCCATTGATGGTCAGTAGATATGCTGTATGAGTGCAGGCTCCAAAATTGAGAAAAATTAAGGGAAAAAAGCCTGCCTCTCCTTTTTGACTATAGTAAGTTGCCAAAGTTTTGGATGCACAAATCTTTATCATGGATCTCCTACTGCTGTGCCTCACCAGCTCCCATTTCCCTGGCAATATATCCTACTGAACACAACATTAATTGACTTCCAGGCAGATCTGTAAGAGATTGCACTGGACAAGATCAAGGAGATAGTAGATTTGTTCCCTTTCAGCTTGTCAGAACTGTTACATCATTTGGATGTCAACTTGATATTAAAAAATACCTATAGTTTTTCACACAATTCATTAGAGATTATTTTTAAAAAGAAAAGGATTAAGACACATACAGAACCTGCATTGATACTTCTGGATTTCTTGGGCACATCCGTCTGAACATTTTTGACTGAGTGTTATATAAACCTTTGATGACACTCTATTTTTCTCCACTATCAGTATTCTTATTGTTTACACAATTGCCCTTGTGCAATTAGAATATTATTGTCAGCCTTTGATATTTCTGCAGCTCAGATATTATGGCAATATTCTCTAAGAAAAGAGGCAAGAAACTGACAATGTCTAGTTTTTAGCCATTTTTATAGTATGTGTAAACTAGAACACAGACACATTCCATAATTCTGCTAAATAATTTGTTTCTAGAAATATATGCATGCACTCTTTTTATTATTCCATTCATCTGAAAAGACAAATCCTTGATTTCCTGTAATTTTCACTAATTTGCACTGAGAATTTAATAAGATAAACCAATGACTTAGTTTCCTTCACCATTAGTTGTTCTATTGACTATAGTGGCTGAGTGAAGTATGAAATCAAAACAAACCAATCACAGTATGGTTTAGCAGTATGTGTGAACCCAACCAGAGAACCTTGCAAGTTTAGATGTTTAATACTTAGCTTCTTGTAACATAAATGTCTGAGAGCATTCCAGATTTTTCTAAAAGTATAATAATAAAGAATGCATCTTGCTACTAACTTGTCAGAGGCAAGCCAAATGCTTAAGTATGCAAAATGTTCTATGTTTGATCCAGAGGTTGCACATATCTTGATACCCACTAGATGGTCAAGAGTTAGAAAATCTCTAGCTAATAATCATCTGGCTGACTGATCGTTTCAAAGAACAGAAGGAAAAAATGAGTACAACAAAAAAGAAAAATATATATAATGCTGGAGTAACCAGTGTTGAGTATGCCACTTGGAGAAGGCTTTTCATATGATGGATTATGTTGGTCAGGGCTGGAATTTCAGCTGATAGAA